>JWZT01001076.1:399415-433165 GCA_000827895.1 Thelohanellus kitauei | reverse complement strand
ATGATCAAATTTTCAAATTATGTATTAAAAAATTTAGGAGAAGGTATTATAACAATTTACCGCATCATTATTGGTGGGTTGATCATGAAACCGGTGTTGATATACACTACTCCAGGGATCCCAAAACTTTTTATATCTGCCAGTCGCATTGTCATATATATATTCGTGGACTGCTGATCATCACGCATGCTTAATCCCAAAAATTTTTAACGAATAGTATACCAAAATATATGTTTTTATCTCAAATTAAGCCAAAATGTCAGTTTTAGTATGTGCCCGAATGCTCTCGATGATGGTATCGATATTAGGTTCAATCATCGCGGTAGATAGCCTCATTTTTAGAGCAGAGAAAGTTGTGAGTCAAATTATATCTAAATTTTTTCTTATTAATATTCATTATCGAAAAGGGTTTCTCATATAAATACGGGCTTACAAATAAGGACAACATCTTCTAAGCCATTTCTACCACATGTTCGTGTGGGTTCGCGTATAGATATCTATTAAATTTTCAAATTCTAATTTTCGGATAGATTGACTTCTATTGAAGTAAGCACTGAAAATTAATCCCCTCGAATAGAAGTAATACCCTGAACAGACTCTACTTTGCATGAAAACGTATCATGGAGAAAATTTAAAAGATCTTTATACCCCCTTTGACCCTCGAATCGCCTGTTAAATTCTTCAATCAGTGTTTGTAAATGGCCGTAGTAACGTCTATATATTATTTGAATTCTTTTTGAAAGGTTAAACAGACTAGATAATGGCATATATTTCCCGCGTGCAAATGAGCACACAATAGTTAAATTAAGAATGAAGGATTGTAACTCCTGATACATATCCCATAGAATGTGGTCTTTTCCTGTCGATTCTGGTTGAATGTATTCAATAGTTTCCATGTCTGTTAAAAAACACATATATCAACTACTCTGGGTAGGAAAATACGAGATATCTGGACCTTTTGAATTAGTGAATTCGCATATTTCATCTTTCAACTCTACAGATCGTATCCAATAAATCCAAGACCGATCCCTCTGATTTCCGTATGAAACAAAATATCGTGATATTCTGCTTCAAAATCTTTAAGAAATGATTTACACTCTATTATTACCTCATCTGAATCGCATGAAATTTACCTTTTTTAAATCAGATGTCATAATGTGATCGAATTTAAACGTTCGAAAGCTGATATATTCCCGCTGAATCGTGAATTGGTATATGTGGATAACCTCAGATAAAATTCCGAGTTCATGCAAATGGAAGAGCAAATGAGAAACCAAACCCTATTTTCTTCAAACCGTTGATGGTGCCAGATTCATAGTAATGCACGAAAGCTTTGACAATTGAATTTTTTATGTCTGACAGAACTGAGATAACCTATCAAAATATATTTTCACCATACGTTCGACCGATAAGCTAGGTCTAGCCAGCTAGTTCTTCATTTAATAGGAATCTTTCATAAATTCTAGGTACAAAGACCACTCGTGGAGCTCTGTCTTCATTTTCTATGCTCTCGTCAACCGAAAGTGGTAAATAATACACGTAACAGATTCTTAGACAACTGTTCAAACACGTCATTTGCAAGAACTTCAATTCTTCGCTTATTAGTTGATGGCGAGAGAGAAAATTTGCAAAAATGTCAGTCTTCTCAGAACATAACTCTGCATAAGCAGCTTGCTTTCACTATTTGAGGAAATCCCCTAACTAATTGGAACAAACCACAAACAATTATGTGCTACGCTACAGATTGCTCTGGTAAAATACTTTGTTGTTTTGGCCTTTGCATACGATAAATTGATGCGTGGTTTCTAACGACTTTAAAAAAGGGCGATTGTATTATTTCTAGCAGAGCCTTTCAGATTTTCAATTGTTTCAGGGTGCTTAGTTTCATATTGACGCCTTTAGTTTAACGCCTTGACAACTTTGAACGAATGTGAACAAATTAATCACAAGGATGTTTTAGTGAAATGTAAAATAAAATACCTATTAGTTCATTCTTATTTAAATCGACGGTTTACTTCCATAATTTTACGCTTTTTAAAGCCAGTTTTTGATGTGAGAACACGATTAATAATAATACGACGATCTAAGAATGCATGTAATGACGATCTCGCGCAATAAACCCATTCAAAGAGTTCTTCGCGTGTTTCAGTTTGTATCGTTATGCACTTGTCGCTGCCGCATGAATCCTTTCGCAAGAGACGAGAGATATCAGACGATTTTACAAAAGAAATAAGCTTTTAATTTTTTGAGGATGATAATAAGTTTACTTTGGATGTATTTCAAAAATTATTTTGTAACAATGAAGGGATAAAAATTTGTAGTTTTCGTACAAATATAGTTAAGATATTCAACATTGACACCAAGTATTTAGTCCATTAGAATGCCAAGCGCACAATCTATATTGTCCAGTTGTCTAATACCATAAAACTGAACAACCATATGAAGGTATCCGATAAGAATATTAGTCATCAGTAGTTTTTCCAGACGGTGTCACCCAGGGGATTCCGTAATCAAAAACATAGTATACAGTATTAAACGTAATGCCTCAGTGCAAATATTGATACAACCACCTAGGAGTAGAAATTTCAGTTCCTATAATCGAGCCCGAAAACGTATTACATGAGTTACGAATAATCACCATTTTAAATCTCCTTCTTCATACAATATTCATATCATAATAAATTTTCAACTAACAACTACTATAGATTTGAATAATATCAAATCAGCTAATATATCAATTCAATTTAACAAAATCTAGTTATTATATATTCATTGATTTATTTACAGCTTTTCTCAATTCTACATTACATAGAAAATTTTCATAGAAATTTCAATTTACTCGGCTGCGATTAGCGTTATTAATACTACTTCTTGTGAGTCTTTAAAAATACAGACCCTGTCATCAATTTTTTGAAAATGTTTGAAATAATGTGTGAATAAAGAATATAAATTGAGAATAAAAATAAAGAAAAAATAATCATAGAATAAAAATGAAAAGATCTAAAATTTAGCACCATGATAATACAAATTAACAGATTTGTAATATTTACCTGATGTAGATTTGAAACACCCTAACCACCAGAAAAACATCGAACAAATCGTTTGCGTTTTGAGATATTACTCAAAATTTCATAAAAAATCATCTAGCTTACAGATCTCGAAATTTGTTGTTAGAACAAACATGTAAATAACTTCCCAATTTAAAATTCCTACGCTTCATTTGTTTTTGAATCTATGGTGTGAAATCACACGATTCTGTGCTAAGGACATTGAATGATCGTGAAGATAGATGAGGACGAGCTCTTACTTGAATTAGGAGGATGGCTAAGAAAATTCCAGTAAGCTTTTACAAGATGTTATAACAGCACCCTCTCCCCCAAACTCAAACGTCGCTCCTACGGAAAACCATCTTTTTTTTTATTATGTTATATGGAATGTATGTTAAGGCACTAAAGAACCACTGACATCGATGGATGTGGATTGTATCTACCTCAGACAGCCAATCGAGCTTACGTTAACATTTATCAACTAACACAAATCATAAAATTAATAAAGTTAGTAGTGTGACAATTTATGTGGATAAATTTGATTGGATATCTTTTAATTTAAATCAACATGAAACAGGAGAAGCTGTTCACATGATTCTGAGTCTGAAAATCTAGACAAAAACTGTCGTGGCCTTCGAAATATCAATACAATCATAACACACGCAGGAATGAATTCATAATACACCAAGAAAGACCCAATAATTGATGTAAGGACACGTGTTAGACGACAGTTAGGTGTCATACTATAATTGAAATATAATCGTGCTATTTATGATAGTAATCATATCCTCATCATAATTATGATATAATCCTTCCTCATTAAACATTAATATATGATTTACTAAGTTTAATGTCGTCGGTGTAACTTCTAACAGCCTAACTTAAGTGCTCATTAATTTAGAACTCGTAAAAATATGTACAAACAATAAATCTAGTTCATTATCAGCGTCATTTTTTGTTGGTGTGTATTAATCCACATCATTTCAGGATCCGCAACGTTAGGCTAATTGCATACTAAAACCTGAACAGTTCTGATTTTTGTTACCTGTAATAGTCATTATATCTTACGATTATTCGACGATGGCCAGTTTGTGTTAAATGGATGTAATCTAAAAACTTATTTATGACAATGTTATTGCGTCATTATGCTATATTATCACTAATTAGTTGATGAATGCGCACTTTATAAAACTGTGATGCAAGACCATGACCATAACTGTCTGTTATGTCTATAAAAATGTATTAGGTTTTTGTCTAGATGACGCGTTTTTTATCTATTTAAGAAAGATGCAAATTGATCAAAATTAGCAACCACAAATACATAAATTTAGCAGCAAAGAAATTAAAACGTAAAAATGTGTTTCGACTAAATAGTCGATCGTAATTGTTTATATGTGAAATAAAATTTCCGAACGTTGCCGATAGTTAATTGTGTACATTCCTACAATCAATGGACAAGCGTCTTCTGTTCATTTTGTTCATTATATTCGATGTTTTGGCCTTTATATCCTGTGCTGGATTGATGGCGACATCGATATATCCATGCATGTTCATCGTGAGGTTTGGTGAGGATCCAAACTTTAAGTTTGGCGAATTTGGGCCATTCAACTGGTTGTATGATGGCAAAATTAAGAAATATGATGACCTTTCAGGTAAATTTATAAAAATTTCATATCATCTTTTTTAATAGTTTTATCCATCAAATATATATTCTGACTCTTTCAAATTAAGATTATCCTTTGATTTTTAGCCATCGCAAGATCTGTATTCGATCGCAAGCCTATTTTTGATTTAACCAATCATTCATATTGATAATATTTTATTCTCTTATTATATCTAGAAACTTCGCGGTTGGGTATTATAGATCGCTACGAGATAGGGATGGTTATGGTTGTATTTGAGACAAATACATTTGTCATATCCCTTTTCTTTTCCAGGATGTATTGGGACTTAATATATGGCTACTAACGATTGCGGTATGCATGTTAAAATGTATGTATTAATTTGGTGTTGTATGACAGTTTACGTAAATAACTGTTACAATGTCTGAAGGAATTTATAATTATATAACCTTTTCGATATGCCTTAAAAAACCGAATTATGTGCAGTGAAATTTTTTTAAATAGTATCATTTTTTTTAATAATATCCATCAATATTTTGGCTGATATCACGTATATTTGCTTGACAATGATCCTGAAAATACTGTGGATTATTTATGATGTAACAAATGGTTGCCATGCCATAAACACAAGCTACGATGTCCATTATTCTCGTGATGGTTCTTTCTTGAACATTTCCTTATATTTTCCTAATTTGTACATTGATTGTAATCTATTATTTATGAATAATTTATTTAGGTTTCATGAGATTCATGCAAATCATGTACGTACTTTCAATTGTTTCATCATTTTTTAGTGCTCTTCTTGCGATTCTCGGATTCGTTATCAAGCGAATCGCGACAATTATTGGCTTCGTTATCATGGGGTTAGGTTACTTTTGATAATAATATAGCGATACCTCTGATAATCTTATCGTTTGTCTATACATGCAGGATTTTATGGATCCCTGGTAAGGAAATTTAACGATTTTAGAAAACCTAGATTTCATATCTCCGACACTCACAGTTCCCAATGTTTCAGATAAAAAAATAAAAATGGATAACTTCAACAATTCTCAACTACTGTTTTGGCTGTGGTGTATGTCATCAGCCGTATGCGTACTTGGCAGTCTGATTTGGATTCATGCTTCTACCAAAGAGATACGTAAAGAATGTCATTGAACGAACTAATAAATTAATTTTTCCTTTATTGAGAGAATGTTCCATCATTTTTAAGGGTATTTTTTTGACGTCAGACTATCTTTAACATCCATAATACAAATATATTTTGTTTATAAAGTTTGAAGCAAAAATTCCGGAAACGTACTTTATTTAATAATATATTTAATACTCATCAATTATTCTAAAAGAAACGAATTAAAAATTATAATGATTGACCTTTTACATTTCAGATATAATTTAAAGCTAGGGTGTACAACATAGGGCCCGACAATAGTTTTCCAACATATATGGGAATGTGGCATTCGACAATATCCTTAATTAACTCTTCACAAGATTCTGATTTCACTGGTCATATCCAGGGTTTATAGAATACGTGCGCAACAAAAATGACTCAGTTATTCATCTATTGCTTTCTTAAAACTGTGAATATACAATTGGAATCTTCGCATGAATTGTTTGAAAAACTTTAAGTAGATAGGGGGGACTCATATCATAAAGATTAGATGTTCAAGTACTTTGTTACAGACATCGATTGATAAACAGCATGTCTGTTGTTCAATGAATGTGTTTCTGTTTTTCAATAGTAAAACATTATCCTCTAGTATGTGGCAATACATGCAGAGTATGGCGATGCTTTATCATCAGCACATTGACAAAAAGTGGCAAGACCTGGACAGAAAGCTTGTAAACTAGAAAGATTTATTGAGAAATGACAATGTAATTAAGAAAGACTTTTTTTGTGCCAGCATTGTGATGGCACAAAATATTGCTCAAAACAGAAAATAGTACGGTGATGGTGATTGCAATATATATACATTTAGAGATGTCGTCGATCGAGTCAGTCTAGAACAATGAAAAATATTTGAAGTAAGTTTATCCAGAAGCATGGTAACCCACTGCATTGTAACAATTGATTAAGATATAAATTCACCATTGAAAAGGCGTTATTCTTTATTCGAGTTCTTTTTCTAAGTTTTATATGAAAGTAATGACATTGATCACTGCGCAGAGTGGTTTCATCTTTTAAAAAGAAATTTCAGTAAACTGAAAAATCACTGAAGAATCGTTGTTAATTGAATAAATGAAAGACACTATTACAGATGAAGGTATTTTCGAATGTGCGGAGTGTGGACAATACTTCCAATGGATATGGTATTACAATGGCACAAAATTACGAGTATTATCACAGATGGTTATCAATTTTCGTATGGAAGATTGTTGGTCTCATGAAGAGACTGACTTACTGCCCTCGAGTGATCTATTTCAACGAGCAATTGACAGTGTTACTTGTATAATAGACCTTAAAATTATGTTTGTAAAGGTATGGTTGACATGAAACACGTCACGGATCTACTTGCGAAAATTATTTATTTCTTCAATGAAAAGAGTATTAATCATCGAGAGTTGATCAGACTTTATAAAGATCGCGGTTCGGATCATAGTAATAGTCTCAATCATACAGCTGTATTTTGGTTTAGTTAGTGAAAATTTATGAGAGATGTTTGAAACCTGAAAACAGAAATTTTACTGTTTTGGGAGATTAAAGATAAAAATGAAGAATATCAGCAACCAAGAGAAACATATTGGCTGTCTGATCTGTCACTTGCATTTCAAATCATTAAACATATGATATAGATTAACGACAAACTTGCGGGAATTGGCCTTTTTACTCACGAAATTTGATCAATCGTAAGGTCATTCAAGGGTAAACTGAAATTATTTTCTCGACATCTCTGACATATTATTATAGCGCCCTTTCAAAAACTGCAAGATATTCCATTTAAGATTAAGTCGATGAAGAACTACACCAAAATTATATCTGCATTTGACGAGGAGTGTAATTTTAGATCTACGGTACTTCTAAAAATATTCTGCTGAATTTGAAATAAGGTAACCATCCTTTAGAACTGATTTTGAAAAAGCATGGATGCTCAGTAACAAGAACTAAATGACCTATTATGTGAGGCTACCCCGAAAGAAAAATTCAAATATGAAAATATTGAAAAATTCTACGCGTCATTCAATGAATATATGTTTATCAACTTGAGAACGCTTGCCAAAAAACTACATGATTTGTTCGGCTCTACCGAAATTTATGAACAAAAATTATCGACCATGAGCACTAACAAGATTCTGATCCGATAGATTTGAAATGACATTCATGTGCTGTATTTGTTGTGATCTCATCATTAAAACAACAACCCGAGTTCACAAAAATTGTTAATAACTTTGATCGACAACAATATATTTGACAAACCTCAGTTTTTATTGAAGTAAATAACTTTTTTTCGGCTTAAATACCGTTTTTGATACATATTTTTTGACTTAAAACAGTACATAAAATACTATTTGTTCATTGCAACATTTAGGTCTAAATACAGAATAAAGATTTTAATCCATTAATCTTGCCCGCCTAGGACTTGGTTATATCCTATCAGGCACCCTTTATGAATATGTTGCAGACCTCTGCTCATGATGAATCTCTACAAGAGGGTTATCAGTCCTCATCCGTTTCTCTCTGGCTGTTCGGCTCTTAGTAACATCAGTTTCATCGGACAAACAATCAGACAGGACTTCTTCACTCATAAATGAAGGTTTTTGGCTGGCTTCTCTACGACGATAACATATTTCGACAGTTTAACCCCAAAGATAACTAGGTCTAAAGGTTCTCTCTCAATTACATACAGCCGTGAGCAAGGGTTGTTGTCTGACACAATCAGTTCAACCATTTCTATGGTGAAAAACCGAAAGAAATATTCAAGTGGAGATCGATCTTTTCTGGTGATTCCGAAAGCTGATTTTTCAAAACTGAAACCGCTAAAGGAGAATTAATGTCAAATAGGCTTAAATTAACTTCGCTCTTACATTCAAAATGAAAATCATCAGACTGATAACCCGCTTGAATAGATTAATCTTAAGGGTGTTGAATATCCACAATTAAAAATGGAAAAGAAGGGTCGATATAGGCACTGAAAAACATCTATTATTTGTAATTTCTGATGTAAATGTGGATTCTAGTTATGCCTCAGCTCTAATAGACACTGTTTTTTAGATTATCATACAAAGTAATATACTTAAAACATCCAAATTCGACTATTAATGTATTTTAAAAATTTTTTGATTCATTCTATAATAGATAAAAATTACTTTTAAATGATGAAACTAGTATTATAATAAAGTGGTTAAATTATTTCGTAAGCTATTGTTGACATATGTCAAAAAAAGAAAAACACAAGATTGTCGTTCACTGGTGATTACAATTTCTATATTTTTACTAATTTTTAATAGATAAATTTCTACATAATTTCACAATATTATCTACGCTAAAAATAAGAGAGAATTTTCCATATTACAGTAAATGGAACATCTAAAATATCCCGATTACATTGCTTAATTTAAAGCTATTCTTGTCTACCTAAAAGTGTCTGCAACATTACTAAATTTGATTACCATAGAACATATACCGTAATAAACAATATTTGTCTGTTTGATGGTATTTGGAAGCAAGGATGTATAGTTATTTGCTATTATGTTGGTTGATCCCTTATCGCAACAATAGGCATAAAAGGGTTTATATTTAGAATTATCTATTAATTTGTTAAAGCAGGCATTATCTTCAATTCTCGAATCAATTATAACCTAAATATACTATGAGAGTTACTGGGACAACCCATTCAAATACTGGTTAAGACCCAACACGAAAATTGGCGCTTAAAATGGTGTTAGTTTAAAAATGTGTTAATCTTTGCGTGTTTTATGTCATAAATGGTCGTATTAATTGTATTTAGGTTGCTAAACCGTTGAAACAATCACTATTATGAAAAATAACAATAAATATTCACACATGCGTATTTTCTATTATGTCATCAAATCTCATTCCTAATCACTATATCCATGTCAGATTATTCTAATTAATTGATATGGATTTGTTATTGATAAATCATATAGTGAAATCTTTAAGAAATGAGAGAGATGTAATTCATTATTTTTACGTGTGCATCATAGATCTTTTCAACCCATTTCATCTATTTACAGTACATTTTTTTCTTAATTGTCATCAAAGTACACAAATACAAGTTTACTATCTGGACCGAATATTACCGACCCCTGTCAAACGTTTCATTCGCCTTATGAACAATATTCTTTTATTGAAGCTCTTCGTCATTTTCAATGTTCGTGCATTTGTATCATGTGTTCTACGGATCTGATCATTTATAAATCGCCATCTGTGTGGTTTTATATATGGAAATCCATCTATTTAAGAAACTGCTTATTTTGGATCTGTCATCTGGTCGTTTAAAGACAAACATTGAAAATACCAAAATATTAGGGGTTGTTTTATTTCAATTTCGCATAATATATATCTTTTTTGTGACACTATAAGCACTTTTTGTACTATCGATAGAAAAATTCACACATTCCTAGAGCATATCGATTTAATCATAAATTCATATAACCACTCACAATTTAAGATAATAAAAAATATTTTTTAAGATCAACTTCGAACATAATGCTTCGTAAAAATCTTATGGATTTTTTCTATCTATTGCTTGGATTGTTAACGTAATTTTAACGATTTAAACGGTTAATTCTTCGTCTGGTTTTGAACGCCTAAAATTGATCATGTGCAGCATTTTCTAAAGATTGATTTGCTTGATTATCATTTTCATCAGGAATACCTATCGTGCCAAACAAATTTTACAAATCTGACAATTACTTGACCCTTGAGGCTAAGTATGACAATCATTAATTTAAAGAAAGTTTTTATTCTTGAAAATGGCACCATTGTTATGAATGGTCTAAATTTGGATCCGATGGAAGATAAAAATTTATTTTGTTCATAATTAAACCGGACATAAACGAGATTTGGATTGATCTTTTATAAATCAACTTGCCTTTGTTACGAGCCATTAATCCGCAAATTGATGTTAACATGTATGTTATAGAAATTGAAAAAAAATCGATCTTTTCGAGCCATTGATCTGATTGTTCTTTTTATATGTTCAACATACATCAGGTCCATCCAAGGTGTGTATATCCTATAAATATTAAAAACTTTTCTCAGTTCATTGATTCAATTATTAGATTATTCAAATATCGAATCAGGGACTATATTTAGCCTTTAATATCTTTACATCCAGTAATTTTGAGAAATACTTAAGTCCTAAATTGAGGACTTTTAACATTTATCAACATGTACCGGTTCATTTTGATTCCACGTAAATCTATTTTCCAGTATAAATGCGTATATTTCATTTCTACAACAATGATAGTTCCTATAAAATCCATTATCAATGACAGGTTCGTGAGCTCTGGTTTTCAATTTGTTTAGTCCGATGGTGTGTGTCGTGTTCATATTTGGAATTTTGGTATGGATTCACGTCTCTCAGGAAAGCTCATCTCCATGAAGAGACAAGGCAATTTATTTTGAACCAAATTAATGTTTTTTGAAAAATTGCATATTTTTTGGGATCGCATGTTTATGATTAAAATTCGGTTAGAGTTTAATGGGTTTTAATCCAAAACAATAATAAGCTCGATTAAATCCAACATTAAAAATATACATAATTTTCATATTATTAGCCTGTTTTTCAACATACAACAAACATAACTCTTTCCTAATTAACAAAATGTAATGAAATATATATATACGTTTCGAAGTTAAATTTTTTAAGATTTTCGTGAATGGCGACTTCATACACCATTTTTGATTCCGAATAGTCGACTTTCCGACGAAGACTTTCAAAGGTTCCGAAGTTGTAATTTTAAGTTAATTGATATTTATATGGATTCAACCTTTTAGGATTGTGATAATATTCATTCAGATTCAAGAGTGGAATATGTGCTGTCGTTTACAGAGATTTGAATTCGGCATAACAGAGAAGTATCTTCCTGAAATTACTTGTTCTAATAAATTACACATGAGAATATTTGAATGTCATTGTCGGAATTTCGGCAATTTTGGATGAAAAATAAAGTGTAATTTCAATTTTGCCACTAAAAAAAAGTTTTAATAACAATAATAATCAATTCTTTAATTATAAAATCTCTTTTTTCATTAATCTCGACATATATAGATATCACTCTCGAATCCACCCATGACAGTCTGTTTGTGGTATTTCGGCTGCTGTAGCTATTATTATATTCAAAAATTCATGTGATATTTTCGGATTCATGGACTTTACTCATTGTTACCATTTTGAGATCCACCTTTCTTTCGAGTTCATATTTGACGAATAAGCTGGTATAAAATTAAGTTTGTGTCGCAGATTGTTCACTAATTATCACGCAGGTTCGGTGTGATGATACCGATGAAACTGTTCTTGATATACTTAACGAAACACTTCGTGTTGTCTATGAATACTGATATATCAACCGAATTTTCGAATTGAATAAATGCCGTTGTTATCAAAATATACCTAATAAACTGTCGAGGGTGGGATTGATAGCCATATCTATATATGTCGAGATCAATTCAAAGACATTCTTTATAATAAAAGCATTGATTTCTATATTAAAAAACTATTTTTTAACCAATCGACGATGCTGTACTGACTAAACGACCAAAGTGAAACTATATTGTATTGACATGCGCGAAGATAGACTGAGTTTAAATTCAAAAAGGCCTAATCAACATGTATAATATTCAATTATGAAATTCATTTACACAAAGTTTTATCAGGTTTAACCGATAGATTGCATCATCAAGCTCAATGAAAGAAAGACGTATATTACAGTGTTTTTAGGTCAATTTGGGTTTTCCGTAGGTCAATTTGGTTTTTCTGCAGTTCAATTTGGTGCGGGCTGTTTATTTAGCGGAAGCTTTAAATTCAATTTAGTTTTTCCATAGGTCAATTTGGTGCAGCCTATTTATTTAACGGCGGCTTTAAATTAAAATTTGGTTTTTCTGTAGGTCAATTTGGTTTTTCTGCAGTTCAATTTGGTGCGGGCTGTTTATTTAGCGGAAGCTTTAAATTCAATTTAGTTTTTCCATAGGTCAATTTGGTGCAGCCTATTTATTTAACGGCGGCTTTAAATTAAAATTTGGTTTTTCTGTAGGTCAATTTGGTTTTTCTGCAGTTCAATTTGGTGCGGGCTGTTTATTTAGCGGAAGCTTTAAATTCAATTTAGTTTTTCCATAGGTCAATTTGGTGCAGCCTATTTATTTAACGGCGGCTTTAAATTAAAATTTGGTTTTTCTGTAGGTCAATTTGGTTTTTCTGCAGTTCAATTTGGTGCGGGCTGTTTATTTAGCGGAAGCTTTAAATTCAATTTAGTTTTTCCATAGGTCAATTTGGTGCAGCCTATTTATTTAACGGCGGCTTTAAATTAAAATTTGGTTTTTCTGTAGGTCAATTTGGTTTTTCTGCAGTTCAATTTGGTGCGGNAACGCATGTTAGAAAAGACAAACTAATAGGATAAAACTTAGGCCTGAAATTCCGAAAATAAACAAACGCGACGAAATCAACTTACTGAAAACATGGAATCATAAGCCCTTTGTATAGAATTTCTAAGAGAATCTGCATACAAACTATAAAGGTTATGCTCGATTGTTTACTCGTATCAACTAAGAAAATGTGAGAAGACGTTATAAGATATGTTAAACACAAGACGAATGAAAAGTTTGATATTTGGTTTAAAATCTACCAACAAATTTTGTAGTATATTTTCTATTTTATTTGACTGTATGGTTTTATAGTATTCATTTATCATCGAATAAATATTTAAATTTTATAATGGTGTTAAGATCTGTTTACTAATTCACCACGGATGTTTTCTCCTGTGCGATTTAGAATGAGATGTGTGCGGTTAGGATGAAATCCCATTTATTTAATATGACAAGTTGTATTTTTTTTTGTATTATAATTTAATTATCAGACCGAAACCTGTTGGATGAATTTGATGTTTTTATCACCAATAATTACATGGATATAATTACATGGATATAGAGCCATTTTTTAAACAGCGTTGAGTGATCCTTGGGATCCAACATTTTCTGAATGATGATTTTGATTTTATTCCAGTGAGATTCATAATTCAAAACCACAAACCAGGACATATGAATTTTAAACATTCAAATATCTATAAATATAATTTCTTATCTCTTACATCAGTATCTTTGAGAATTTATCACGGAATAATTCTGAATTGCCCATTTTTTGAATGTATTTAAATTTGAATGTTTTAAAAGTTATTGTCAATAATAGTACACTATTAAATTGAATTGTGATATATAAAGATGAAATAAATCGGGTTAGCACTCTTGAGAAAATGTACATCATGGATTTTTAAATTGTTCAAGACGAACATTTTTATACTGAATTTAACCCATCAGATAGGTTCGGCTTTAAACTATAACTCCTTCCTGAATTTAGCATGAATATTTTTAAACAAATATTTTCTGCTATCTTATCAGCATTAAGAGATTCTTAAAAACTAATCGCGTCTCTAGGATTCCCGAAGTGATGCGAAACATAAAAAGCACTGTAGAACAAACCTTTTTAGAAATAAACGAGTTTTTCTTAAAAATGGAAATAAAGAAAAGATATATGGTGTATTTATCCTGGTTAATTAGAATCAAATTCAAAAACGTGCTCTTCTAATGTTTAAATAATGCAAATTTTATTTGATTCAAAAAAAAGGAAATTCTGGATGAATTAATCGAAAACTGAATGAAATCATCGCAAGTATGCACGAGAACAGGCAATAGTGAATTAATCCACAGGATTTTTTTAACAGGAAATAGTATAGAGGCAATGGTATACTTAGTCAATGAAGATGTCCTGAGATAAAGTGATAATGATTGTGACAACGCTGAACCGGCAATAGAATAAACATGACGATACATAAATCAACGTAAATCAAAAACTCTGATAGATATAGCGTAATATATAGGTTAAATTAGTTAGTTTTGAGCTAATTAACGTCCATATGATAGAAGAGAAGCTGATCACAAGTTTATCAGTCACAAAACTAAGATAAATGGTACAGGAAACTCGAAATATAGATAATTCGATAACACCTCGCCACAATAATTGATTTATCAATCACGAAAGTGAGGAAAAAATTTATGTAAGGACATTGTAAGAATATATACCCTCACAGACACATTACAGGCGATATTTCGAGGGCATAGGCTACATGATCTATAATCGTCATCGTAAATAATTACAGTAATCAGATTTCACCATAATGATGGTATCAGTTTTGGTAATTAAAGACTAAGAGCGGATTTTCGGATATTAGTATTTTTGGTATTAATTTTAATGTCCTAATAAAAAAAGCTTTATAAAGTAAAACTCGTAAATATATGTATAAATAAATGATTTGATCCTTTGGAATTTTCATCTTTTGTTACTAAGAAATTAAGTGACATCAGATTGAGCTCAATACATTAATACGATTTCACTTTAAAAGCTAATACTCGATCTGGTTTATATTATCCATTATAATAATTTTATTTTGTGAATAGTCAGCGCATGAGCAGTTAGTGTCACAGTATGTGAAATCTAATTTACTCGAATCTACTGCCACGCCATAATACCAGATCATCACAAATGAATTCAGACATGCGTAATTTATGAAACTGTTGCTATACCTAAAATTAGAGCTGTTCTTTATGAAAATAAAAATGTGCTCGATTTCGGTCAGGATGACATATGTATTTCAAATCTCTATAAGAAAGAGCGACATTGAGAACAAAAATCAAGCAATAAATACATACGTTTTACATAATACTCTTATTCTCTATTTTTTTCAATACAATGGATGACTAATAAAAAGATCTGGGTCAGGAGAAGAGTTTCCGAAGATTTGCGATCGTCTTCGCAGTCATTCATCCAATCAATGAACAAGCGTCTGTTGTTGGTTCTGATCATTATATTTGATATTTTGGCCTTTTTATCCTGTTTTGGATTGTTGTGGACATCGGTACATCCATCCATGTTCATCTTTACTCTTGATGTCCATCAACGCAACAAGTTCGCGTTTTTTGGGCCCTTCAACTGGTTGTCTGATAATCAAATTCGCAAATATGACAACCCGTCAGGTAAATTTATCATTATTTCATATAACCATTTTGATATTGCTTTGTCACAATTATATACGTATTTGGACTCTTTCAACTCACTTAATTTCTGATTTTTATCCATCACTACATCTAAAATCAATCGTAAACCTATTTAGGATTTCTGATTCTATTATTTAGTTCACTTTTGAAAAGATTAACATTTCAATTTTTCACGGAAAACGACGTATTGTTTTCGACATGCGTCTTAGAGACAATTATGGTCGTGTTCGATCCAAATCAATTTGGGACATTGCTCTTCAATCACGCAGCTGCTTGTGCCAATATAACGCTTCTAACGATCCCAGTCAGGGGATTAAATATTTTTTTATATATTTTATGTTTTGTGATGGTGTACGAACGAAACTCGCATGATATGGCACAAAGATTTTTGTTTATATCCCTACCTGTATATATCTCTCGAAACTGCATTATATCATAGGAAAGTGTAGAAATAAAGTATCCTTTTGCCATACATTATATCCGACAAATCTTGTAGCAGATTTCGCTTTTATTTGCTACGCAAACTTTACAAAAATATTTTTGATGATATTTGTGTTAAAAAATGTTTGTAATGCTATGTTGACCAGTCACCTGGTCCTTATCAGCTATATTGGTTCTTTATGGAATATTTTTTACATTTTTCATAATTTACACATAAATTGTAATTTATTATTTATGAATAATTTATATAGATTTCATGAGGTTCCTCCAAGTCATGTACGTACTTTCAATTGTTGCATCATTTCTCAGTGCTCTTCTTGCGATTTTCGGATTCGTAATCAAGCGAATCGCGACAGGTATTGGCTTCGTTATCATGGGGTCAGGTAAGATTTGGTAATAATATAGCAATACCACTATGTATCTTATCGTCTGTCTATACAGTCAGGGTTTTTTGGATACCTAGTAAGTAAATTTGATGAATTTAGAAAGCCTTGATTTCATATCGTCGAAACTTGCAGTTCACGCCATAAAACATGATTGGGCTAATATTCATCTCTCTTATCATCCGTTGTATCTGTGGCTTATGACGATAGCCATATTCGTCCTTGGCTGTCTGATTTGGATTCATGCTTCTAAGAAGGAAATATATGAAGAATTACCTTCAGCTTACTGAAAAAATAATTTTGCGTTAATTTTAAGAATTTGAATCCTTATCTGAGTGTTTATTTTACGATCAGAAAACCATAACATCTCTGATACAAATTTTAAAGATTACTGAGATTAAAGCATTTATCGCGCAATCGCCTTTCATTATCAATTGTTTAATAGTTAACAATTTCCCTTTAATGAACCGATGTTAAAATTATGAGATGATGGATCACTGATTCCAGACACGATTCAAAGTATGTATATGGACTGCTAAACAAACGAGTGTTTGCAATTGATGGTAAAACTTATAAGTTTCTAATGTTTAATATTATTTTTGAAACTGAGCCCATGAATCTTAAAAATATTGTCTTAAATCTGAGACGTTACATATTTATCATCAAGCATCGTATAGGGTTTTCCGATTCAGTCAGTCACATTTTAAGGATCAAATTTCATTAATATTCAGAACTAAAAAAATTCTACATCTATTCGTTAATTTCTTATCATACTTAAAACATTAATGTGTTTTTTAGAATATGTCGGCAGTGGTTATCATTGTCAGAAGGTGTAATTTCATTGAGCTATTTGATAAAATTAAAAATGTCTGTTACGATCTCGGGGACGCTAGCCAGTTGGCATTCTTCAAGGCATAATATCAACCATACAATGAATAGCTGTTTTGTGGGTACTTAATGGAGATTTATGAAGTGTTCTTTCCTAGAGGAATACAAGAATGTATTTTCATAATATACAACGTGAAGTTTTCACAAACTATAAGGGTCCAGACCACGCTACGAGACAATGACGGCAGGGTAAAATGCCTTTTACATACTAGCTTTTACACAACCAGATTAAAAATTTATGATCGAAATGGAATACCATAGTAAGAGCAGTGTGCTCGGATCAGACACCGACCTGTTTTATTGAATCGAAGATTGCTCAATAGAAATTTACGCCTTCTGACTACGATTTCTATTACCAAAATACATTCCAAAATCTTACTTTGGAGAGGTAATTAACAATTGTAATTTATTTTTATTCAAATATCGATAAAATTTGTTTCATAAACATTTGACGTATTTGAAAGGGAAAATAACCGTCTTAATCACTAGACCCTTTAATATGTATTAAAAAAAATGTCATTCTATCTTTGTAAGCGTACCTTCCCAGCGATACAATGCCGTTTTTAACCTAATCCATTAAAGGGTAGAGTGGACCGTGATGAATGTTCAGCATGTTAGAGCCTGGCCCTAATCATATCTGTGCAAGCACAATGGTGCTACATCCGAATGCTATCATATATTGGACAGTCACATATAGACAAATCGCAATCGCAGTTGATATAAAAATAATTTTAGAAATGCACCGGTGCAGGTCTGAACACCTGCATAACCAATGTCAAAAAAGATATATATTCAAGCCATTAAATGACATTTTTATTTCATCGCTTCATAGTTTTACTGCTGTCTAGAGATGCTTATCAGACAAATCATTCTGGTTTAAGTGCCATTTTAGTATCAAATGGGCGAACCTGGTTTCCAGCTTGAATATGAGATCTTATTATTCGTTCGATATCCAAAATATGTTGATAAATTTTTGATAACGCCATATCTAATTTTGAGTTTCTGTGATTCAGAGAATGTAATATTAACGGCATGTAATCTAATTTCGTACAAATGATGTTTGACCTGCTTCTTCCCTAGATGGTAAACGTAATTTTTTGAATCCTTTATGTACCTGTTAAACGTAATTAAGCTCTGGCAAAAACATTATCCAAATATCTCTTTGTGTGACAATTATAAAACACTAGAAGCAGACACGATTTCGAGTATTACACAATAGATCCATCAATTATCATTAGATTTCTTTGACATAAATTTCAGCATTGAATAAAGGAATTTCGATACAGCACTATGTAACAAATGATCATTTAACTTGGAGCGTTTCGTTGTAAGATTAATTATTTGCACGATTACTAAGAGATACGGTATATCGTACACCAATAAAAAAAGCTCAATTATTAGTCCATTTACATCCTCCAAGTTGCCCAGAGACAACACAATACACTCATTGTTACATCATGAAGTAGCGATTGACGATTAAAATAACTCGTTAGTGTTTTGAATGAATAGCAATTCATTTTGAACAAGAAGAAGTCAATTAAAAACGAAGGGGTAACAAATAATAGAACATAGAATTTTTGAGAATCTTTAATCAACCCATCTTTAAAAGCATATATTCTTGTGAGACGCTCTTCGCGTCTCCATTAGGTGCCTTTATTTGGCTAACTAACTTCATTCAACAGTCATACCCATAAGTGCACACAATATACCGATAAACGTCGAACAATTTGATAAATACTATCCGGACTGTGCACAATACTTAGCATCACCGTGTTTTACCAAACTGTTCTTATAAATGATTTACACGGATGTTCAATTTCAATCACTAACGACGATTGCGCCAATATCATGTGTAAATTATATATATTTATGTATTTTCTGAAAAAAATATTGGCATTTCAAATTTAAGAGTTTGAAAATATCCATATTTTCACATTTGTCCCTGTAATCACGATTTATATCCACTTGGAATTCCAATAGCTGATCTTAGAGGTGAAACCACGTATAGGAGTCAGATATATCTCTAATAGGGGGCAAGACATCCTGTCATAGAGAATTTTAAAAGCCATGTCACTGGGATCACCAATGGGTAAGGCCACATCGATTGAGATGGTTTTCGGCTTGATAGATACGCAGCTTTATCTGAAACTGTAGGACCCGATCACACTCAAACTGTGATTATCAAGACTAAATGTGAAATGAAACCTTATTAAAGTTCACTTCGAGTATCGAGTAAGATCAATATGGTCTTTTTTCGGGATAGTAAAAAACATAGTAAGATAAAATTCAACGATTCCAAAAAGTAGTTTTTTAATGATAATAATCTGATTTTATTCTAAATACAGTCTTTGAATTGATATCGACAGTTTTCGAAGAATCTCGAAACCTGCCTTGACAGTCCGTGTGTGATATTTCATTTGTTGCTTCTTGTATCACATTCTAAAAATTCCTGCAAAATTTTCCCATCAGTGAATTCGAAGATTTGTTTGCTCTTAGAGAAGAATAGCTACATCGGTTTCATTATGCAGAAGCTGTGAGATCATTAGAAGAAAATAGGGAACAACAAATAAATTTGTTACGTATATACTAGCCACAGGTGAACCCGACAAAACTGTTGTTCTGAAAACTGAAACAATCAATCAAGTCAATAAATACGAATATATCACCAGATTTTTGAATGTAATATAAGCAGCTGAAAATGAAATATCAAAAGCAGACTGTCAAAGGTGGGTTCGAGAGTCATATATTTATGTCTAAATCCATTCAAAGACAGGGTTTAGAATGAAATCTGTGATTATCATTATTCAAGTTTAAATTAAAAAGATGTCCATCGTATAAATTGATCTTACTCGACGCCTATATTGAACTTCAAAATTTGTAATCCCATTTTTAGTCTGTGAAATATTTTGTTTAAATTATTTTATTAAAGTTCTTATTTAAAACTAATTTTTACCCGTCTTGTTGGATAATTCAAAAAGATGTTTGCTTAAATGAATATTAATATGATAAAACTCAAATCTGGGCATTCAAATGAAAAATCATTCTTTTTTACTATCAGTATGCACTCTGAAATAAATCATAGTTTTCTTCAAATCAAGATTCAATTTTCAATTTGAATCCAGCTGCATCAATCCTTATATCTTCCACCAAGAATCATACATTTTTTACTAGAAAAACTAACTATTAACATAAGCTAGTGTGTCAGTCCCAAACGAGCGTAGGCTCCCTTTGACTCTTTTTTGGATGTCATGTTTCCTTGAATCAAGCTCTTTGGCAGCCGATGGATGATTATATAAATTTAAACAGAATATAACTGTTCGATTATAGTTTTACAAAGCTCAATGGATACCTGTTTACTAAATTCACTTGAAGATGTGTATGCCAGATTAGTTCGATTATGGTCTGTCAAATTACCAATACACCTAAACAATAATATACATATTTTCCTAAAGAGCGTCAGGACATATTTAATATATCACATATTAGGTTTTAGGAATCAGTAAAATATTGATGGTAAATAGCAAGATTTTAAATGATAGAGGCTTAGTTGCACATAATCGATGCCTCGGATAACATTTTATAAAAATAAACAACATAAATTATCATGTACAAATAAAGGCTAATTTTTGTACAATCAAGGTGATCATTAATTAAATTGTTGTCATAAATACTATTAAAAACAATTTTCATTTTTTGTTTTAAAGGCAGAATGTGAATTTAAAACAAATAATTGTGAGGTGAGAATATATAACAGAATCTAGGTGGATTTTAAATTGATTTTGCAACAACAAGAAGACATTGCTGGACCATGGGAATTAAAGATAAATATTTCTTATTATTTCTACAGGTGATCAAGTAAATATATAATTTAATTCTTGTTTTATGAATAATTTTCATTTGGATTCCTGAACAGACAACAGAGATACTAAATATCTTTGATAAGTGACATGTATAAACTACATTAATTAAAATGAAGAAAAAAATTTGAATGACATTTTTGTGCCCGTTAAGTGTCACAAACCATAATATTATTATAAAGTTATCTAATACATTAATAGAATATACAAAATGTATATTTCTAGTTCGCATTTTCAAGAATTTTAAATATTTAATTGAAGTACATCATAAAAATCACCATAATGAAAACTTGAGGTTATTTCTAAGGATAAATTTAACATTCATTTATATTATGACATTAACATGACAATTTGAAATGATGAATATCCAAAAATTTTAACTTTGACGCTACAAGATGAATAAATTTCATTAAATGAGTCTCAAATAAATGATCTTTAATTATTATTAATTATTAAATGTTACCCTTATTAAAAATGGCCATTGTTTGAAAATTATCTATCCAAGGGGAGTAGAAGATGTAATAGTTTAGTGGAAAACAAAAGAAATGACGCTGCCTTGATTACCTATATTGAATAAGAAATAACTAGAAACCGATACACGTGATCGTTAAGTAAAATATAAAACTAAAAGCAGTTAGATTTATGAGATACATATATTCCCGACAAGTGTATATAGAATGTTGATTTTAACGTTCCTCAGAAAAGTATCATGATATTAAAAAATCCGAATCAGTGCATATGTTTCTGTTAATTCGTCATTAAATAAGGTACAATATAAAGAGACAAGTTCATATATTCACGGAAGACTCTAATTTAGGGGTTTGACATAACCGTAATTTGTAGAAAAAGAAAATGATATCATTTGCATGGTGTATCCACGTATAGTTGAGCCAGCCAGCATAGTCTTGACACACGAAGTATGTATAAACGAGTGTATAAAATATAGACAATGGCAACCCACTTTGGATTTTAGGGCATACCAAAATCAAATTGTGGATATATAGACTAGTGCAAAACATTCAAGAACATATATGACAAACAGCCTATCGTCAACAGTCATCAACCTCACTATTCGTTTAATGAATGATAGTTATCATCTAAACGCCATGTTACTGACCATTTTCATGGTTTAATATTACATGGTTTTATAATTGCGAATACATGCGGTAAAGGTCATGATGTATAATTTTAAGTATAAAGAGTAACTCAAATATTTGAAGGAATGCGCAAACTCGCATTTATTTGAGTTATTAATACTTGGAATTATACCAGTATTTGTTAATGCAGGCATCATATCTAATTCTCTAATCAATTCTAATCTTAATAAAATGAATTTTTTGTGAGATAAACTATTCAAATACTGGTTTTTTCCTATTACAAGAAGCAGCGTTTATAGGGTGTTAGTTTTTTAATCTGTTAAGGGTTCCACGTCAAACGTCGTAACTTGATAGGATTAATTTTTAAAAGCGCTCGAATGGTCGGAAATTCGACTGATAAGAAAGATTACAATTAATATCAACACCTCCATTTTTGCTACTATTTCATCAAATACGGCTCCATAATCTTGAGATAGTGTGGGAATGTTTTTACTAATTGAGAATGACATTTTGTTGAAAACTATTGAATGTTATATGTTTTAGGTTGAGAAATATTATCTGATTCCAAATTTATTCCTTTATCCAAGACGTTTTTTCTAAACATTTGACTGATTCGTAGTATATTTTGAGTCATATATTACGAAATGACATAAATATATGCCTATATCCATACCGAATATAAACGACCTTTATCGAAAGTTTCATTCCCCTAATGAACAGGATCATTATAATGACGCTTTTCGTCGTCTTCGATGTTCTCTCTTTTGTATCCTGTGCTCTACTGATATGGTAATCCATAGTTCCTCATATGTTGGGAATTATATATGGAAATCAACCAAACTATGAAATAGCTTATTTTGGGCCGTTCAACTGGTCCTTCAAAGGCTAACGTCGAAAATACCAAAATCTTAGGGGTATAGTTATTTCAATTTCACCAAAATATATCACACGTTACTTGACCCAGTAATGCCCATCATTGTTTAGCAATGGCTGCATAAATTCACACGTTCAGAGAGCGTCAACATTTGCACATTTTGCCATCAAGACACTCATAAGTTAGGTTCTATTTTTTAAGGATAGTTTTTGATTGCATTTGATTGTCAAAAACATCTTGATTTTTTTCGACCAAATTTTGATATTTTGACTGTAATTTTTAAAGAAATAAATAGATACTTCTTTGTTTGGTTTTCAACGCTTAAATTGACACAAGTTAATAAAAAAGGCAAATTGATCAAATAGATTATTCTATAGATTGATTTCCATGATCAATTTTGTCTTCAAACATACCAAAAGATGGTAAACAACTTTTGAAAATCTGACCATTACTTCAAACCAGGTTCATAGTATGATAATCCTTCATTTAAATATGGTTAAAATTCTAAAAAGTGCGCAATTGTTATGGATGGTCTAAATTTGATCAGATGGAAGATACAAATTTATTTTCTTCATAATTGAACCAGACATAAAAAATATCGCGACTAACTTCTTTATAAATCAACTCGTGTTTTTGCGAGCCATTCATCCTCAAATTGATTGTCACATGTCTGTTATACATATTGAAAAAAGTAATTCTCTTCAAGCTATTGTTTTGATTTTTCTATTTATATATTTAGCATACATGAGGTTCATCCAAGTATTGTATACCTTATCAATAGCTGCAACGATTCTCAGTTCATTGATTGCAATGATTGGGTATTCATAAAGAGAATCAGGGAGTATTCAGCTTTCTTTATCTTTGGATCTGGTAATTTGGAGAAATAATAACGTTGTACCTTTATGAATGTTATCTTTTACCTACATATACCGGTTCATTGGGATATAACGTAAATCTATTTTCAAGTTAAGAAAGCATAAGTTTTATTTCTAAAACACTTATCGTTCCCACAAAATCAATCATCAAAGAAAGGTTCTTGAGCTCTGAGTTTCCTTTTTTTAGTCCCGATTATGTTTATCGTTTTCATCTTTCGAGTTTTGTATGGATTCACGCGTATCAAGAAGACTCATCTCCACGATGAAACAAGGCAATCTATGTTCAACTGAATCAATGATTTTTAAAAATTTCATTATTTTGATCTCGATTCTCAAATTGATAATTCGGTTAGAGTATACAGGGTTTTAATTCTCAATAAAACACATCTCGTTCTAAATCGCACATGGGAAATATACACATCATTATCGAAACATTATTCTCGTACTTTTCAATCTAAACACGCATGCCTTTTGCACTTTACACACAAGTCATAGAAGTATATTGAATAAGTACCTATGATGCGTAATTCGTGAATTCATTGGTAACAATTATTTAGCTTTTATCCGGTGACACCGATAGATTTCATCCTCTTCTGCAATCAAAAGAACCCATATATTGACCTATTTCTCAATAATGCAGTTATTTGAAATTAAGTTATATTTAATTTATTCCCACTCAATTCATAAAAATTTCTATAAGCCTGTTTTTCATTTTCGAAAATAATCAAAGCACTATTTTTTGAGAAGGATAAATTTACTTTAGACTGAATATTGCAATAGGTGTGGGGTGGAGGGGGGAGGGGGAGTGTGAGTCATTATATTTTTGATGGATTCAATATTTTCTACGAATAAACTGAAGAAAGGATTTGGCTTACAACCCACCTGAAAACCATCAACATGATGAAAAAAATGGTTTGAGGATCCATTTCTTCATAATCTAAAAATGAATCTACATTAAAACTGACAAGTTTCTACTTTGATAAGACAAATATCAAATCAGAAAAGTGAACAGTTGATAGAATGTAAATGAAAAAAACACGATGATATAAATGTTTTTGTTTGCATCAAAATCTACCAAAAACTATCGTAGTAAATTTTCTGGATGTTTGTTGGTTGTCGGAGTTTTAGGATGTTAATTTACAATCGAAAAATGTATACCATATTTGATGATGTAAAAGTTTTTTTATTAATACATCATGAATATTTTTTTATTCGGTTTAAAATGAGATTTCTGCAATTTAGAATCAAATACTTTATTAAATCATGACAATTAATATTTTTGTTATCAGACCGAATCCTGTAGGATAATTTAGATTTTTTTAATATGAATAGTCACAGAGATATACAGAAAATAACTCTAATATTTCCTCCTTTTTTTCAGCATAAAATCATTTTCCTTGAATTGAGCTAAGAGTATGATTTAATTGTTCTTATTTTTATCACAATTTACACGCAAAGAACAAACGATTAAATCCATAAATTTATATTAGCTTTTGCATTAAAAAAAGTAAGAATTTATCCAGTATCTTTAATATGTTGTTTATAATTATGGAATCGAAGATTCGTTGAGAATGAGTGAGATTTGTGACTGATGAAAACAATTTAGAGTTCATTGTAAACTCAAACTACATGTAAACTGAACAGAGTGCTCTGCGAAGCTATATGAAGCCTTGATTACTGCGCAAATTGAACTGAAATCTAAATTTTCATGTTATTTTTAGTATAATTAATGCAGTTTACTGCGTTTTACAACCATTGTTTGAGAACCCTGTACTTTTTTCAACTCTGTCTATTTTCCCGTATTTTTCCAATCTTGTCCCCTAATTGCTGAAAATTATAAAGTGTTTACTATAAAGGTTTTTTAAACAGCTGTGAGTGATGCGTGGGATCGAATGTTATCACAATAAAGGATTGGATTCTCTTCCCACCATATTAATCCGTTTTAAACTACAAACCGCGACATAATGACTTGCAACATTCAAATATTTTGCAATTTTCTCTGTTGTATTCCCACCACGGCGACAACATGAATCGAAATCATTTATTATCCAACCTCTAGTGCTGTGAGGATAGCGTATTTAGAAATTAAATAACAGTACCACATGTGTAATCAATAAGATTATTGATTGATTGTTATGAGAAAAAAATTGAATTTAATATGCTATTCCTGACAGTGTGAAAATAATTAATAAACTTAATATTTTGAAATTGATGTTAATTATTCAATAAAATATTGATCATCTTGATAAAATCAGACATGCAATGAGATCATAATGTGGTTAACCGATTTTTTGACGATACAAATCATTGCGCGCAAAAATAAATATTGTTCTCAATCTAAGGTAAGATTATTGTAATGGGGGGAAACTTCCCAGATTGAGTTAATTGTTCTAAAATATTTACCATCCATATATATATCTTTTTTTCTTTAAATCTGATTCTAATTAACGTCACGCCATTTAAAAGCATGTACCGTTATTAATGATAATCAAATATCGATTATATAGTCTCAAATTTCATAATTTATGGGTATATTCTTAATTGAAAATCAAAATTTAGAAATTAGGGAAAAGATAGTGTCGACTACAAAGATGGTACACATGACCAAACGCTGGCTAATTTGTTGATAACAATGGAAAATTGTTATCTTTTTGTTTTATCTTGACAGATAAATATGTGCATGCTCTTACATCCATCCTAAAGAAAGTAGCTCCAAGAACCATCAAACACAGATGTGAAACCCTGAATGCATTTTTTATATAACTTGATAAGTTGACACATGGTCTAATATTTAGTCATCTACTTGATAAAGGATGCATCTTTCTTCGCTATACCAGGTTTAGAAATAGACTGTGTATTACCACATCTATTTCTTCTAAAAATATCCAGGCGTTATACTTTTAATATTCTCAAATAATATAACAATTTATATTTTGACAATGAAACAATGATTAAATAACATTCTAATAATATCTGACCAAATTAAGGTAACCAAGCAAATATCTGTGTGGTTATCGATCGGATCAACGGAATTGAAAATAAATTTATCACTCCAATCCATTAAACACCGAATCAAAATGTATTTTGGATCATTCATGATCTTCAATTTTATTTCAGTTTGTGCGGTTTAATTTTGTCTCATATCTTTTGATAAATGCTTAGAAACAAATTTTTATTACATCATCAATTATAGATACCTGATTCATACATATCTGGTTTACATATGGCTAGAATACATTACCACTTTTCCGGATTATAGACAAATATGACCAAGATATATCCTATCGTTTGAATGTAGGTGTTACAATCATTAATAATTGTTTCTCATGTACCAGACATCTTTTTAATGTTATAACGGTTGGATATTGTTACCATGGAACCAATCAATAGTTGTCTAGAAATTATCATCCAGATATCCACCCTGGTTACAAGTACTATATAAGCAGAAATCTGATATTTAATAACAGCTAACAAGTTTTTCGATGTTGTTCATGCAAGTACATCCAGACCAATTTTTGGTTGCCTTGTTCTTGATGATTACTTTGTCATTAAGATATACTGACTGTGCCTGTCGCCAAGTATGTAATATATAATTAACAAACCATTTATACCTTTGATAAATTCTTATTGTAAACCGAAATTACTTCAATATTTTTTAGTTTTAATGATTTATATTGTTGTTTTTACATTACCATAAGTAAACAGTTTTTTAACTCTAAAACGAAAAATGTTACTTTTCTCATGCCTATTTGATAAAAATGAACAAATTGAACCATGATATTGATTTTAAAGCCCTACACATTGTAAATATTTTCTTCATTGATACTTACTTAAAATTTGAAAGTCCCCTTGATAAAATATATTTTTCGATTGTTTGAACATCCCCTACATTACAGCAGTCAATAATTATGAAAATCTGCCAAGGTTTATATTTTTATACTCATTAAAATATCTCTTGAAAATTAGAATCTATTCTATGATAAAATTTAATCTGTATGCCGTGTTTTCTACAATTTAACACATTTTCTAGTTTAGTTCTTACATTTCATTATGAGTGCGCAAACTAAATTTTGAAATATTTATAACCAAATATTAACTTAATCAAGTAAAAAAATTAGTTTATGAATGAAAGTATATTTATTTATTGTCACAATCTATATCTTACTGTAAGGATATATAAATATTATATCCTTACTGACGTAAAAGCGCTGAGTGGTAAAATCAGGCGACCACTAGCTGAGAATCGAATCCAGGTCCACGCGATTCCGCCAGGGCTCACCTTTTACGTTACACTAACATATATTGACACTGTGAAATTTATTCTTGATTGCCAACGTATAATGGAAAACACGAGCTCAAATTAATGTTAAATATTTTTGTGAAACCTCTAGTTTATAACGATATATTACATCATTTATATCAATTTCTTCATAATTAATAATACAAAATATCCTTTTTAGGTATGCGAAATAAATGAGATCTTTAACTTCCTTAAACACTTCACAAACCCACTGAGATCACTTGATGAATATAGGATTCCCTTTGATGTTTTTCAGCCGTATGATGTTTTATTTAAGAAATGATTGTATAAAAATCTCTGGGATTATATATGTGTTTAGAGGATTATGACTGCAACTACGTTCAATTTTAGTAAAATTGTCACAAAATTCATAGCTATTTCTACTCAAACCATGCTAAAAAATTCTCAATAATTTCTTATATCTGCTGCAAACATACCTGTATATTTGATTCGTTAAGTGTCGGTTTGGCAGAATGAAAAACCACAATATCCCTGGTCATTTGTATTATGGTTGATGAACCTGAGTCGGTTTGTGACTATTTTAAAAAAGTATTTTTAATAAATATAACTTGTATTGAACTTTCTATCTTAATTTTTGAGATATTCAAATTCTTGTGTATTTTTCTATTTGAATATATGTGAAATATATCACGTATTTTGTAAACAAATATTACTTCAAACTGTAAAAATATATCTTTCAATTATTTCAAAATATTATTACGTCACTAGGGAACTATTTTATATCTTTTTTTTTAACAAACAAAAACGATATGAATAAAATATTTGGTGAAGTTTTGATTTTTTTAATTTATATTTCGTTGAAAAAAACTCGCGCATACACAATCTAAAATTTAAAAATTTCCATGGTCATCATTCTTTCTTTATGCATTTGGCAAAGAGGTTCTAAGTAATGACTTATAAGTATGGCTTTTGATTAATTATAAATTTAACAGAATCCATTATCATGCGGTTTAATTAACGTATGGGTTGATCTATAATAAATAACATTTTTCAATAAACCCCTGAATTAATTTTCGCCTGTATAAAATTAGCAATTTATATCGCAGCAAATATTATAAACATGTGTGAATCTATATAATCTGTAAAAGCGTTTGCAGTATCCATGTATCGCTGAATTGGAGAATGATTTCGTCCGATCTATGCAATTGAAAAATATGAATTTTTTTAATCCCGTTGATCAATATAACTTTTAGAGCAAAGATCTATTTTTACTGACTTTCAGGTAAATAACCCGAGGCTTCTCTAGGAAAAATTAGAACTCTGTAGGTTATGGGAACTATACGGCATATATATATGAATTTTTACCATTTTCCGTATTGTCCTGAATATAAGCCGTGTTATTTTTGCAAATATTTTAACTCTGAGGTTTATGCCCTGGTGCGGCCCTAACATGTACAAAATATCTCTTTTTTTGACCATTTAAGTAGACGTGTCATACAAAAGTGTGCCCTATACACCTTAAAATACGTCAATATAAACAGATGATTGTATCAATATTTTAACAGATATATCATTGGAGCTTCTACTCTTAAAATTTGGATAAATTTCTGACAGTTAATAGTTTACAAAAATGAAAATGTATAACCGAAACTGATTTTGAAAAAATCTTCACAAACTCATCTTAATTATACCGGATAATTTGGCCTGAAATCTATTTCTATGAGCAGAAAAGTTTGCTATAATCCTAAAACGGTGAGGCATATAATAAAAAGGGACCACGCAATCAGTAAGTCAATCTTATGGGGAAATACGAATAATCTTCTCGACTTGAATGGAAATACTTTGTTAAAAATTTAAACCTTCATATTTCAATGATAAAATTTAAATTTATCCTAAGTGTAAATTTTGAAAATGATACCGCTTAATGTTGACAAAATTCGAAGACAAACCAACATTTATATTTTAGATAAGAATGATTAATTAATGTAGGTTGAACGAGAGACGTTGGAATATTATTTACGTTCAAGTTACAGCCCATTGTCAGAATACATTAAGCGAAAATATGTGCCAACATATGAAACATATGATCTTGAGACATTACATGCATGTTCATTTTCAAGATCAGGTATTTCAGGTGTTACTTAGGTTCGTTGGATGCTCTGCTGAATCAAAATATCATTGTGAGTTGTTGTTACCAATATCTACATGTTCTAGTTCATTCAGTTGTTGTTTGGACTACTCAAGAGTTCTCAAGAGTCCGACAACAACCAGGTGATACATGCATAGAACTTGCTGATCGTTTGAAAGATTGTATAAAAACCGACGTTAAAACAGATGCTCGTATGTTTTTTGCCTTGAGGTATAACTTTTTTTAAAAGACGGCCAATAGCAAAACCATAATTATCTAAACAACGATTTTAATCTAACTAGATTGCGTTTATCATATCATACTTTGTCTTTTCTTATTAAATACACTAAAAATTGAATAATAATATTGATATGATAGAGTTTTGCGATCTACATTATAATATTTGAAAGCAAATTGATACTGATCAAAAATTTCAAATATTGGCTCATCAAAATACTATTTTTCGACTTTCGCAATATTCAAAACACTTCTTTGGTTAGACGGCCAGCCGTTTTGTAAAAAGTAAGAGTCAACTTTTGGAAAGTTTGAATACGAGTGCGAATTCCTACGAAGATGAAGTTTGACATGAAAAATACTCAGTATTAGTTAAGAATCCCAAATTTTATTCAATCTTCAGTATTGACACCATTTGATTTCAGATTCTCTTCCAAAAATTTGCTCCATCGGTTGTATTCCTGACAATACCTTTCATGTAGGTGTTAATTCCAGTTAAGGCGACAAGACTATTCAAACCTAAAACTGCGTTTTAGTTTGTTCGTCATCATCTATTTAATGCCTAACGTAGAATACTTTTTCAGCCTATGAAATTGAGAGAATTTTCAATATTTTTAGATCTAGTTACGGATATAACCCAGATTTATTTTTCGGTTCGATCATATGTTATCATTTATTTATGACAATATTTATCGGTTCGGGGCATTATATTTGATCGATTTCAGTTTTTCGCATGCATAGTGTTTCTACAGAATTTTTGAAAATAAATGAAAAATATCAAAGTTGATAAAAAGCATCATTAAATCGAGTACATGTGTTCGCGCGCTTTGTGAGCCTCGATAGACTTAATTTTTTTTAGATATTTTAAGTGAATCAGTCTTTTTTTAATTCTATCTGCATATTAATCAAATTGTAGCCCAATATGAAATATAAAATACTGTCTACTCCAGTTAAATGCACGTGCGGTAACTTTACCTCAAATATTTGTCCGTTTCCGTGTGGTATCGTAAATTTACTTTGGTTATCTGAGTATTCTGGCTAAGAGCACAATTTTTCCTAGTCCTGAGGGTGTGCATTTAAACAGAGATTACGATATTTTTGTTTTTTAATCTCAGTAATTTAATGATATAAACCTTAACAAATATTTATTGATGATTTTCAAAAATGGTGAATTTTTATCTGGAATTATTATTCAAAAACGGTCAATTAATTTACGATTTCTATTTGTAGGTACCTGGGCATGAGGGTGTAATTCCCAGTATCATGAAGGGCCAGAAGTTACTGTCTGCGAGACTGGAACGTTGCTTGTATTTTATAACGATGATGTCTGAAAATGACTGTTAACGTCTTTAGGTAGATACAAAAGGGCAAATTAATATTTTTGAGAACGAACGCATGTTTAGAAACCCATTCACAAGAAAAAATGGACAGAATGAAATGGTATGGTTAAGGGATTGTGAAAAATGGGTTGTAAAATCAGCTACTCAGTGTTAAATTACATTCAATATCAATGAGCTACGATTCAAGAATTTTTGTCATTGGCAGATGTTGGTTAAGAAAACAAAGTTGGTTGATAAAGAATACCACATGATCCTTACCTTTTTCTATTAATTAAATCATCAATCAAAAACATTTATAAGACTTTCCACTTTAAATCTGTACTCTTAAACTGACATATTTGTCTATTAAATGTTCGTTCAGCGCCAGAAAAGCATCTATACTTCTTTATGGAACCTGTCACATGCAAAGACGTGGTTTCATTTTGAATGCATTGACGTCACAACACAAACTTGTTAATATTTTATCATTTTCTTGAAGCATCTCATTTAAACATTTTTAATGAAACTATATGTCTGTCATATGTCCAAATCATTCATATAGTCATCCTTTATTATATAATATAGTTAGGATTTTAATTGATTCGTTTTCGGCAAGAAATAGAAAATATTTTAAAATTTCATAAAACAGGACAGCAACAACCAGTATGATAGCCCCAAAGCTCACAATATAGCAGATGTTAACCGTTTTCCTCGTTTGTGTATGTTTGAATTAGCCCTATTCTCCCGTGTCGGAACCTTGTTTCGAAGTTTGTTTACACATATTAGAATAACAGATGTCATATTTTTCTATTCGTATTTTTCTACTCCATGGATTCTTGAAGAATGAAATAAAAATACTTCAGTATTTGGCCATAAAGAAGCTATAATTGCATAACCAGATATTTAGATTTATTATCTGTAGTCGTCAGACCCACATGAGTGAGTATATTCACAAAATTTCCCATACTATGAAGTATTCTATCTAAACAATTGAAGTTTCAAATATATCGCTTCTTTTGTCAATAAAATTTAGAGCTCATGTCCTGGTAGTTCATCAGTGACATGCTCGTAATCTATATTGCTTGAATAACATGTACCTGAGCTGTATCAGAAATTCAATTTGATTCATCAATTGCCATTAAGACAAACATAAAATATATAATATTTCCTTGTAATTGAAGAGGATCATCATTATCTAACTTTAAAACTCGAATGGTTATCGTAAAAAATAAACATACGGTAGTTTTTTCAAATGTTTTTTTGGAAGTTTTTTTAAATCACAAAACATTCTAGCAGAAAGGTTAATGGTAGGCTTTAACATTTCTTCCTAATTGATGAATTGTTTCTTTTCTTAAAGCCCAAAGAATAGATAATTCATCGAACAAAAAAGCAATACCCGTGTTTGTTCATTAGCTTTGTTGAAAAATGATGTTTATCAGCCATTGAACATTCTTTTTTATTTTAATTCTTCGTCGTACACCATTTTTCATTCTGAAT
>JWZT01001076.1:373464-397264 GCA_000827895.1 Thelohanellus kitauei | reverse complement strand
CAGGAATTATTGACACTGGATCAACAGTTTCTTTAATGAATTAAATACTTTCCATATCATTTTCCCTTTTACTCATCTTAGATCCTCTGAGACGATTTTAAAGACTGCCGGGAACTCGACATTGAATTTTCTTGGAGCATTTGATATTTCTGTAAACTTTAAGAATACCAATCATTTAATCGAGTTTTTACTTCTTTCAGATCTGGTTCGAGAAAGTATTTTAGAGCTAGATGTCATTCAAAAGTTTTGTCTAGTTTTTAATTTTGATAAAGGAAAAGTCGACTTAAGTAGAATTGATGGCCATAAAGTTTTATCGATAGAGAATTCTACATAATATCAGGAAGATTTAGACGAAAGTTTACCATCTTTTTCCAATAAAGTAGAAATTCTGCAGAATTCGAATTCGTTTTATGACGTCTTTAAAACACATCGTAATGTATTTTCCACGTCTCCAGGTTTGACATCAAAAACGTATCATCGAATAGATCTATTATGTGATAAAGTGTGTCAGGTTCCGCCTCTGCCGATTCCCTTCCATTATAGGGATATGATAAATGAAAAAATGAGACAAATGCGTCGATTAGAAAGTATATAACCTAGCAACATTCCGTTTTGTAGCCTGGATGTGTATGTTCCGTAGACTGATGGCAGACAAAGAATCTGCGTTGACTACATAGAACCTAACAAATTAACGAAAAAATATGCATACCGTCTCCCTGTTACTAGCGAAATCCAGAGTAAGTTAACAGGTTGATCTGTTTTTAGCTGTTTGGATCTAAAGACAGGATGTTGGCAGATTCCTTTATTATCTGAACATCAAGAACTCACCGCATTTAGTTTCGGCAGTGAATTCGGGATGTTTGAATTCACCGTAATGCCGTTATGACTGACCTGAGCTCCTAGGGACATTTCAAATGCTCATCAACAATTAAACGAAAGGATTCGATTTTTTGATGGTATACCATGATGATATTATCATTTTTTACAAATAAATTGATGAACACAAAACACACATGTTTTAATGCCCGACAAAGCGTATACAAAAGGATTCGGACTACAAGAAAAATATCCTCTCATTGGGAAAGAGGATAGACAATTGTGCGTATCAAAGATATGGTCGCTGAAATCATCAAACAGACGCATGGTTAAAGGACTATGGTGATTATTGATAGGATCAAACCAGAGTAAAGGTAAAGGATTGTAACAACGGGTATCATCGGTCTCGTTAGGATAATCAATGGAGAGTATACGAGATCAAAATTTCTTAGAGCTATTCCCTAGGCCTTCTAGACAGAAGCAAGATGCGTTGAATTCTTATTTGATATGGGTCCCATTCAGTTTCACGTTTGTCGTGACTGCGGAAACATAAGATCCGAAAACCTATGTCCTAATTGTATAACAGGTAATAATTTGTTGGTTATCAATATATCACCTAGCAAAATAATCTTATTCAAATATATTCAGAATATTAAAATGTAAATTTGCCGTATTCATGCCTTAAATAATCCTGCCCAAAAATTCACAAAATAGTAATATTATTGTGTATTCTTTTTCAATTTACTATATCGAAAATTTTTTTAATTGCTTTTTTTTTAATGTGATACTTATCTGTTAAAATGATCATATTTCAGGGATCGTTTAATATTGGAAGACATGTAAGAAGAGGGAATCATCCACTGCTGACACTTGGTTCGACACAACGAAATTTGACTTTAAAACGCATTTAATTTCATATATTTTTGGAGTGAAAAATGCGATATGCAATTTATTATGAAACAAACAAGAATGAGTAAAATGTCGGTCATAGATTATATGTACTTTATAAGTATAGTTTTTGCGATTATTTAGAGATACATGCTTATGGCGACTGATTACACTACCAGAAAAGATTGGAGGCATTAGTAGAATCGTAGAAATCGACGAAACTAAGCTTTTCAAACGAAAGAATCATGAAGGTCAAATAGTTAGTTTGTTTGGAAGGCTCGTGGATGGAATCGAAACAGGCTCAATAGATAAAATGTTTATGGTTCTAGTTGAGGATAGAACTGCACCAACTCTTCATGATGGTGTCCACTAGTGCGTGGGACCTGGAACCACAATAATGACCGATTGTTGGGATGGATATAATGGCTTGGACCATTTGGGTTACATTCATCAGACAGTGAACCATAGGAATAATTTTGTTTCACCTGACGACAGAAACGTGTACACGCCTAACATCGAAGTAACTTGGCGTTACCTTGAAGAAATAACTTCAACGACGTCAGGAGATGACGATCTCAGAGTTCTCTAAATAGCGGAGTTTATGTATCGGAGAAAATATCATAATAATCTCATCGAGAAAAATCTTACAGACATCTAAAAACTTTTCGCCTTTAAATATATAATTTATACGGTAAAGGTTACGATTTAATGCAAGCCGCAAATCCAAGATGGCGGGTTAAAAACAATTTTATTTTTGCGATTTTCAAACATTCTCAAGTAAAATTAAACTATATGCTTTTTATGTATGACAAAAAGCTGGTTTTTATCGCGAAAAAACTCTTCATTTTCGCGCCATCGGGAAAAATCGGGCGAATTCGAGTATCTGATGCTTTGTATTAAAACTTCGTTTTTACTGTAGAGATACTTCCTGTTTACATTAAAATATCAATTTTTCCTTTAAAAAATATGTAAATTACAGAGTAATCAAAATAAGAATCGACAATATAGTTTATTATATTTTCGAATGCGTTTGGATATCTTCGTCAGAGAAATTCGGCCATTCGTAGTATCTTTTGGTAAGCATCTGTTGTTGTGTTTTTCACTCTGCTTTTCGCCCATCTCCAGAGGTTTTCGATTGTCTGAGTATGAGCGTCCCTGTTTTGTGGATTAACGAAATGTCTCCTGTGACAGACTGTCAAATGAGTGGAACCTGCCTCCTCCAAACCATTATAGATCGCCTATTCATCCGATAATATAATTGATCCAGGTTCAATATGGTTCTGGATAATGGGACATAATGTATCCCTTTTCCTACCCGGAACAATGATCATAATTGCCCGAGAAATATCGTTGCTTTCCACCGCTCCAAACACCCAAGACGAATCTAATAGCCTCCTAACGTGATTTTTCCTTTTAAAGATATAGCTTTAAGCTCTTTCTACAAATATGTCAGATCCTCCAATCTTGCCATCCTAGGACGATAATTTCCACAATCATTTTTCTCTAAAACAATGAAATTGATTTACCTGATGAAATACATATAGTCAATTACCACTCTATTTAAAAAGACGAAGGTGATGTACTATTTGTAAAATTGAGTGATCCGAAACCCACAAGTGAAGGAACTTTAAATTTTGACCAAATGATAGTTTGTTTGACAGGAGCCACGTGGTATCGCAAGGCGAAATTCTTTTTTTTCAAGTTTTGCACTAATCAACGAAACCTCAAAGATATTTTTTCAATAAATATACAGGGTTTTGCTTTTACAAATGAATTTTTTGCATTGATAAATGGATTTTATTAGAATATCATTTATGTCTTTTAAATGTATAAATAAAGGAAACATTACTGTTTTCAATAATTTTCATGTGGATTTAATGACTATTAGAAGAACTTTTGCGGTTCTTTTTATGAAGAGTTTCTTATTTTATTTGGTTCATAAACGAAAGATTTATAAAAAAATACTTCATCAATTATAAAATCTATTTATCAATGCAAAAAATCCATTTTTAAAAAGCAAAACACGGTAAATAAAAGTAATATTTGCCTGTTTTCGCACATTTGTTTTTGTTTCATGACATCTCATCGGCGCATTAAATACAAATATTGGAAAAATTATCACTCTTTTAAAGGCAGAACTCGATTGCGGACTCTTCATTAGAGCATAATGTGAATAAATCTGTATATTCCATTTAAAACGTCAAAAAAAGTAACCTAACTTCGAGTAGATAAGGGAAAATAACTTAAAAGAAAAGAAAGGAAAAATATGAATTTTTTGCATGTGCGCATATGTACTAATGCGGCTATCAATGCATTAAATCGTAACTTTTATCATGTATACTGCTACTATTTAAAGTTTCTGATATTGCGAATGCATTTTCAATTATTTGGCCATTTATTCACAGCGCGCGCGCGATTTATTTCTACAATCCCTCACCTTTACCTAATCCAGAGTTGAAAGGCTAGGTTATCAAACATATCGTAGATGAAAAATGGAAACCGCCTGATTCAGAATGCCACCTTGAAATTGAAGATTGGGAACCTGTTGAAGTGAGAAGCCATCAAGAGGATGAGCCACTATACCAATGTATAGGTCCAAAACGAGTGAATGTCAAACTTCCATTAAAATATCGAGACGCGTATATTTAAATTACCGAATCATCCGGCGAGCAATGTAATAGACGAACACATAGCCGAGATCTGATGAGTGATCGCAACATCAGTAGATGAGCAGTATTAAGATGTTACAAGAAGTTAATAATATTTTTCAAATTTCCCTTAATCAATCCAGTTTCGAATTTCCTCGATTGAAGATAAACTGACATCAACGACATTTTCAGATAAACGATTAAACACTATCCCAGTATATAATAATCTTCTTTTGTCTCATTTAAAAAATTTTGATTTGTATGATTAAAGCTGGGTTTGAAAGAATCTATGAAAAGCAGTCGATTGACAATTTTTATATCCTTCAAAGGACACAATCAAGACATGTTTCATGTATTTCGACTTTAAAGATTTCCTTAACTGTAAGATAATCTATTGTGTGATTTTTTTCAGGTAGTCACCCTGCTTCTATACGTCTTAAAATTCAAATAAAGTATCGAAGATACTATTTTTGCAAACGGACTCATTAACTAGACACTATCTTCCAGACATCTCACCAAGATACACCTTTTCAATTTCAATGAAGTTAGAAGCTGTTGTCATGGTACAAACCGACTGGTTGTCTGGGAGTTATCACAAAGATACCTTTTGTAGATATCATGACTATTTAAACAGTTAGTTTATTTTAATGAATTATAACAAAGTTGTTGGATGTTGTTCAAGCAAGTACATCCAGATCCCATCTTCGTTGCCTTTATCATAGCTTTCGTTTTCTCATCGAGAGATGCGGACTGCATTTGCCATCCAGTAAGTAATCATATGGCCATTTACCAACATTTACTTAAAATATACATGATTTATTTTTTGTAATATGCAAATTCTCTGTTAAATTTTATATTACTGCTGATATATTATGACGAATACATTTTTCTCGTTTATTCTTAGCTTATTTTATTTAAGAACATATTTTTTCTAAAAAAAAGTATAATTATTTACAAATAAAATTTTGTCACGATCATGACCGATTCTTTATCGCGTTAACTCGTAACCTTCATTCCGAAATCAAGCCAAATATATGTTTTTTTTCAAATTTCTAAATGGTTTTAAAGTTTCACTTCAAAAATCGACAACGTTTGATAATATTTTAAAATTTGCATTATTTTTTTTGAAATACACGAAGATGATTCTGTCAAAGAGGAAAGATGTTTGAAAGAATCATGTTCTGTTCCGCAATTATTACCATGTCGAATAATTATAATCACAACTAATTGAATTTATTGCGTGTGATAATTATATTACTCACATCCACAATAAACAGTTTTATCTCTATATATAATTGAATAGTGTCACTCACTCACTCAGTAACGTTTCTAATCCTAATCCTTGTCATGCGCTCTGACAACAATCACTTAATCTAAACTGTAATCATTTTGAGCATTGTAATTGTTGTTTTTCTCAATCGTTTTGTATGCGTTATGTTAAATAATCGTCTAAAAGCGGTTCCATCACCTGTCCATGTTTATTTTGAGGGTCTGTACGGATCCATGGTGAGGATACATTATTTGAGTGCAGTCCAGGTGTGATCGATTTCATTTTTGAATGCTTTACAAATAACAATTGATATGAAAAGGTGGGGGGATTTCCTTATCGGGTAGGTTTATTTATTTGTTTAATCTATAATGCAAGGATTATTACATTAATCGAACTTTCTCGAAGTGGCGGACGCCACGAGCGTCCGTCGAAAGGTCTATTTTAATGAGAATTTGATATGAATCGAATTGAATGAAACTACGAAATTTTTGTGTCCAATAAAATCTCATGACCTCAATGTCAAAAATATCACCCTCGGTATAATTGTATATATCTGCGGCGACTATAGAACTAACGAATGAATATACGCTTATGTAATAAACTTTTTACATTAAATATTGTAATCTAAATTCTGTAATTTGATTCTATTCTCAGAATAATATCGTTTGTAATTCAGGATCTATGAATTTCTAAAATGATAAATGTATTATTATCATTTATTTATGAATGATTTCTCGAATTTAGATTGAAAGAGACAGCTTAAAATTCGTCTTACAGTTCAGTTATAGTCCCTTTCCTGACCTTGTAAAACGAAACTATAGACAAGATTATCGAACGGATTACATTGAAGAATCGATTCGATGTTCATTTAGAAATTCAAGTATATCAAAACTGACTCAGGTTCTCTAACTGCTCTTCTAAATCAAAAAATAATTGAGCAATGTTGTTACCAAACACTACATGTTCTGATCCGTTCTATTCTTCATTGGAATCTTGAAGTGTTCTCACAAATAAGAGAACTACGAAGAGTTACCGTCCCTCTGCTTGCATCAAGCTTGAAAGATTGCATCAAAACAGAAGTTGAAAATGATGCAAATCTGTATTTTTGCTTAAGGTATCTCTTTCTATAATAGGCGGAAAATGTGATTCAGTCTTGATTATCTAATAAACGATACAATTAAACTAAAAATAGTTAACTCTATCATAATCTTTGCATTATAACAAATAAAAATGACAAACGATATTTTTAATCATATTCGAAAAATTCACAAAAAAGTGTATATAATTACCGGTTTCTACATTCANATTGTTATCTATCAAATGGATGATTCTGGATGTACATAAAAATACTTCGGAAATAATTAACCGAGTTTAAAGAACATGAAATCCAGCGTCTCTGATTCATTGGTCTATGTATATATTTCAAGAGTTTAGATAAAGTGTTTTTGATGGATCATATACATCAGATGTGCTCAAACATTTTTCACTGCTGGCCACATGCGATTGCGGTTGCTTAATCCGTAAAAAATTCGTAGTGAATAACATAAAAAAGTATGTTTTTTTCTCTACTTTATCTTAAATGTCAGTAAAAAGGGTGGGTATGAATGCTTTAGATGACTTTTTCGATACATGGTTCAATAAAGTTTGTTTCTGGCCTCTATATATTGCAGAGATGGTGTTCGATGAGATTATATATAAATTTATTTAATGTCTATGTTCATTAAAGAAAAGGATTGCTAACATGTTTACCATCTTCCATATTCTGATAAGTTGTTTTAATCATTTATACGACATGTCCTCAATGCGTTGGCGGTTAGACTTCAATAAAATTTTATAATTAACAGTGTTTTGAAATATTGATTTCAATGGAAGGTGATCACTGAAGAGTAATAAAAATCAATAGGCAAGTATCATGAACAGACTCCACTTGGAATGAAAACGGATCGTGGATTAAATTCAAAAGATCCTCATGCAAGCTTAGGGCATAGTAGCGGTGGTTAAATTCTGCCCTCTGTTTTTTGAAATGGCAGTAGAAAAATCTTAAGTCTCCATTACATTCTTTTTGAAAGGTTAAACGAGCGGTTCTCAACCTTTTTTGGCCGAGACCTCTTAAATTCCTCTAAATTTTTTTCCAAAGCGCTGCGACACATATTTAAAACATTTTTATGGCAGATGTTACTAACTGTAAGTTTTTAAATCTAAAAATCGTAATAATAGTACATATTACTGATAAACAGAATAAAAATTTAAATTTCAGAAAACGAACCTAACCTTATTTTTTATTTTATATAGAAACAATATGCAATTTTTTTGTTCAAAATATATTTCTGCTTATAATTTAAATAAAGTATAATATTTATCAATCGTATTTTTGAATTTCCCACGTAGCCCAATAAAAATACTCTAACTGTAAATTTATTCACAATTTTAAATCTTTAGCCTACCTTGAATGATAATGTAAACCACAATAAAATTTTGTTTTTAAAATATGTTCTACCAAGTCAAAATCACTGCGTAGGTTTATCTTGTTGTTGTTTCAGAAGATCTGGAATTCTTGGGAGTGTATGGTGAATGTCACAAAGAACATCATCTTCTGTTTCAAGTGTAATTCTATATTTAGACAGGATAAGCCAAAAGGCAAGAAACTCTTTTTCGCAAAAATATAACAGGGGAAAATGGTAGAAGAAGCCTAAAAAACGGCGCACATAAATGACTAAGACTTGTTACGCTTTATCTAGAATTGTGGAATTGTAATTGAGGAGAAATCGGTTTGGCAACAAGGCCATTAATGAGTTCAATAAACTCTTCCTGTGATGTCTCAGGAACATCTTCAATGATGACTCTCAATGGACTTCTCGCAGGTGCAAAATGGGTATGAGTTTGAAAAAATAATGATATTTAGTCATCATGCCTGTGAAAATGTTCTACCAGCATAATTACAATTATATTTCTTTGATCAGGTTCGACTTCATTTTTCTCATAGAACCCAGATATAGTTTACAACAATGAAAATTTATTTTAGTACAGTTTTGTCTGGTAAAACTGAATTTATACTCTGAACTAGTTATGCTATTTTGAATAATTCGAGAAGAGTTGCACCTTGTCGTTTGAGTGATATATATAAGTCATTTAAAATGGCCAATATTACCAGACAATCTTTTTTTTGTGTATCACAATCTTCACTACGAAGTGATCAGAGCTGTCGTTTTTCTTACTGATTAAAAAAAAAGTCTTAGTTCATAACGATATCAAAAAATAATTTAAGCTTTTTGTCTTAATAACGATCTCACTTCTTGTAAAAAAACAGGGAATTGTTAAATACATTAAAATTGTTACAAATTTAGGCAAAAAGTCGACAATGTTAATAATTTGATTTAACAAAATTAATCACATTTATCATTACGTTTTGTTATTCCTGCAGGATTGTTTATGTTGCTAATATTTGTGGATGAATCATACAGGGAATTCCATTGGTTTTCTTCGATTCATTCTGTACCAAACATTGAAATCTAGACATAAAAAGGCATATTTACAGCACCATCTAAGCACAAGCCACAAATATTTTTCCATCAGATTTTATGGATTTCTAGAAATGATCAAACTTTTATACACAAATCACATGACATAGTAGTTGTTTAAGGAAGTATACATAGGATAAACTCGTCTTAAAAACATTATTATGTATATAGATTAGATACACCAATAAATATGAGCCATTCTCAACATCAGTTAATTCATCAGGCTCAATGCTAAAAAGTGGAAGAGTTAAGGACTTCATTTTCATGAACCGAATGATCGAGAATATCTGCCGATATGCCAGCATTCTCCTGTGTACTGTGTCGAGTGATATGTACATTCAATGTAGCTTATTTCATTATTCCTCTCAAATCATGACTCAGACAATATGTTTATCGGTTGGTAATGATAACTCATCAGCTATTCTGTGAAGATTCATAGCCCAGGCTTTTCTGATCGACACCAAATAAGATGCAGCAACTACAGCTATGTTTGGATTGTTTCCGTTGACCCAAAAATAAAGGTCTATTTTCCAGACACTATTTGCTTTCTATCTAAAATAATTTGTGTAATTGTTCAAAAAGTTCGGAGGCATGTTCAAATGGCGTTGAAGTTTTCTCAGCTCCATAGATTCATCTGATATATCTTTTCCAAAATTAATACATTGGGGGATTCCAATTCTATATGTAACTTCTGAAGTGGTGGTGCGACAGGTGGATAATCATCATTATTATATTCATTTCTTCATAAAATTTTAATTCATATTCTTTTCTATGTACCAGTACCGTTTGTTTTTGTGATCCTGCATCGGCGTAAACATACGCATCTCCTACCCGTTTAATAGGATGTAATATTAATTACTAAATATATCTACGCTTTAAAAATTAAACTGTTCGAAAAAATGATTTAGTTAGCTACCATATCTTTAATTCAAATGTAATTAATGAAAAATTATTCTAAAAACGAACAGAAAAAAAATAAGTTGAATGATCAATTTTACACGTTTGAATAAAAATTTCATCACAGTTTCAGAATTTTTGGGCGACTCCAAAACAGAGTGTCATTCGATTACCAGGTTAAGAACCCGTGATATTAATGATGATAATTTATTGTCTTCATAATTTCTCCATACAAAAAAGATTCTTTGCGATTTTTTATAAATCATCTCGCATTTTTATAAACCACTTAATCCGACAATTAACGATAATATTTCTATCATATGTATAGAAGGCATACTATTATTTTCGAGACACTGTTTTGATTTTTCTGACTTTTATATATTAAGTATACAAAAGGTTAATCCAAGCCATGTATATCCTATCGATAATTACAACGTTTCTCAGTTCATTCATTGCAATTATTGGATTATTCATAAAGCGAATCAGGGACAATTCAGCCTTCATCATCTTTGGATCCGGTAATTTTGAGAAATAATCAAGTTGTAGCATTGGGACTATTATCATTTACCTACATATGCCGGTTCATTTAGATTTCACGTAAATTTATTTTTCAGTTTAGAAAGCGTAGATTTCATTTCTATAACACTTATCGTTCACACAAAATCGATCCTCAAAGAGAGGGTCATGAGGTCTGATTTTCCATTTTTTTAGTCCTGACGGTGTTTGTCGTTTTCATCTTTGGAGTTTTGGTATGGATTCACGCCTCGCACAAAGACTCATCTCCATGATGAACCAATGCAATTTATTTTGAACCTAATAAATGATTTTTAAGTAATTTCATATTTTTGAGCCCGATTGTTTGATCGATAATTCCGTTAGAATTTACAGGGTTTTAATACTCAACAAAACACATCTCATTCTAAATCGCAAATGAGAAATATACATATGATTAAAGAAACATTATTTGCTGGTTTTTCAAAAATAAAACGCGCATGCCCTTTTTCAACAATCTGAAGAAGTATAATGAATCAGCATCTATTGAACGTAATTCGTGAAATCATTTGTACGAATAATATAGAGTTTTATCAGTGGACATCCATGGATTTAACCGTCTTCAATCAAATTAAATCATACATTTACAAATTGCTCAGTAATGCAATTATCGTAAATTAAGTTATATTACGTTACATTTATTCACACACAATTCATAAAAATTTCTTTGAGGCTGTTTTTTATTGGCGAATATATCAAAGCAGCGCTTTTCGAGTATTGTAAATCTACTTGTAACAGAATATGGCGAAGAGTAGGAGGCAGCTGATGTAAGGAGAGTCACTATCTTCTACGATTAAATTGAAGAATGGAACTCGCTTATAATCTAACCTGACAGTTATCACCAGGCTGAAAACTCGTGTCGAGAAAATGAAAATACACTCAAACTCAAAAAATTCTGCTTTGATGAGACGCTTATCGAATCAGCAAAGTGAGCAGACGATTGAAATGTTTGTTTTATACTTCAAAATCAACCAAAAACCATTGTTATAAATTTTCAGAGTATGTTTTTCGCTGTCAGGGTCTTAAGATGTTAGTTTACCATTGAAAAATGTATATATTTATTAAAACGTTTTTTATCAATAAATCACGAATATTTTATTATATTTGATTTAGAATGAGATATGGGCGGTTTAGGATGAAACACTTTTTAATAATTGACACAAGTTGTGTTTTTGTTATCCGACCTAAATCAGTTAGATAAATTTGATTATTTTGCAAGTATAGTTACATTGATATATAACGGTTTTTTTATCGAGCGGTGAGTGATGCATGAGATCAAATGTTTTCTAAATAAAATATTTGTTTTACTCTTACGAGATTTATCCTTTTCAAACTACATACCGCAAATCATCGTGACTTTTCCACATTCAAATATCTTTCCATTTTCCCTGTTTAAGTCATACCACATCGACGTACATAAATTCAAATGATTTTTTATTCAAATTAGAATGCTGTGCAGACCGCGTATTTAGAAATAATATAAACACTAACACATGATTAATCAATAAAATTATTTGATTTTTAATATAAAATATTTTTTGTTCAATATTGTATTACATGTGATTTCTGACAACTTGAAAATAACTTATAATCAATTGGATATTTTGAAATTGATATTTATAATTTAGTCAACTTATGATCAACATAAAATAAATCAGACATTCTTTGGGATCATTACCTTTTTTTGAGAATTATTTTATGATTTAAATCATGGACCCGCCAAATAAATATTGTTCTCAATCCAAGCTGACTTTATTGTAAGGCGGTAGGAAATGAGGGCTCTTAATACTTTTAAATGTATTGGTTGTAATTGTTTTAAATACCATACTTTCTGTGACATGACTTAAGAACGATTTTTGATATCTATCTATTTATCAGTATTTCGGAAATTCACATTTATAAAAAATTGATTAAATGAACATACAGGGTTTTCATTTACTTTCGAGCATGATCCATTTACTATCGAGCACGATCCATTTACTATCGAGCATCCCTAACCTTCATCAGTGTTCACCTGAACATTCATTATTTCGCACCTGAAAACGACATATGTGATTTATGGGCTAAACGAGTCTAAGCATTATTTACTCATTTGCCCATTTAAGAAAAGTATAAATTTATAAATAATGGGTAAGCTCATATTTAGCCTTAAATAACGTATGTCGTTTTCAGGCGCACAATAATGAATGTTCATGTGCGCACTAATGAAGGCATGGGATGCTCGAAAGTAAATGGATCATGCTCGAAAGTAAATGGGTCATGCTAGATAGTACATGGATCATGCTCGAAAGTAAATGAAAACCCTGTATATCATGTATAAAAATATTTCCAGTAAACATAATTTCTTCAGTAACTCGTTGTTAACATCGAAATGTTATAAATTAAAAGATGCTACTTTATTTTAAAATTATAATGCTCTAAAGATCATCTTTACGAAATATCGGTTTTCATAAATGTCTATTTATAAATCTAGGAGCCTTATTATCATTTATACCACATAGTCAAAAGTAACTGAAGTAAATTACAGGGTATCCATTTATTTTCGCCAAAATAAAATTCTACATTTTTTATTTTAATAATACATGTATAGATTATGGATTCTATTACTATTTAGTGTTCAATAATTTCACTTAGGAGGAAACGATCTATGTGTACCTAAACATAACAGTATCAGCTAGAAGAATGAAACTTTTCGCCACATTAAAAAAAATATATAATTTTATTTTGGCGACTATTGAATAGGAATATTGCGAAAATGAGTGGAAAATCCTATATTAAATAGAGAGGGTTTTGGGATAAACAAATGAATATCTAGCCATGCATAAAGACCAGAAAACCACTTATAAAACTAAATATAATATTTCAATTCATTATTGTGATGCAAATCAAGGTTTAATTTGAAATTTACAATTAAATCGCTATTATCCAAATAATTCTGTCAATTTTTGATCACAGTTCGGTCTGACCCAATTAAATTTAATTTTGTTAGTCAAATAAAATTCATTGGTTATCATTGTTTTTCTGGTTATTCATAAATGTAAAATGGGTTTCCTTAGTTCTGTCAACGATTTAAATGTTCATTCTTCATAATGCACCAGATAGTACGTACTCAAAATATTACATTTTTCTCGATAAATAATCAATATAATTTTAGGCTCCAATGAATGGCATCTAAGTTGTAACCTGTATAAACTGTACATGTAATGCAAAAATATTGAGAATAAATCAAACGCATATTTGTGTTACTTTTCCGGTCAACAGATAAATGAGGAAATAATCAATGTTTTGGGAGACATTTTGTCATTTAGAGCTAAAGTCTATGAACTATATTTTAGATTTAAAAGTTTTCATTCAAAATATGTAAGACAAAAATTTATAAATAATAATGAAACTGATTTAACATTAATATAAGATAAACCATGAGTTACAATTAAATCTCTATCAGAACTATGAATTTATTAATATTTGACATTTTGTTAGTATCAAAAACTACGTAAAATATAGCATAATGACTGACCCGATTGAACGGATATATCTCTACGAAAAGAGTAGTCCAAACGATAAGCATACTAGCTACTTTTGGAAACGACACACTAGTAAACATGTCACAGATAGATTTACCTCATGTAAAGTCAAAGATCAGAGGTTTTTACATATATTAAAACTGTTTTTAGACTCATGAGCTTTCAGCTTTGTAGTTTACAGTCATATAACTGTGTAAGGACGCGTAAATCACGTCTGACAAAGCACAGTGTAATACAGCCGAAGACGCTGATGGATCCATGAATGGCTGATTCATGACTCTTTACACCAGATTTAATTGTGTGAATAAAACTGAAGGGTTAACCATTAATTATCTATAAAATTATAATAATTTCACAAATATAATTAAACACACTGAACGAGTAATTGATAGTATAACTACGATACTCGATAAGGAAAATTCAGATTTTGCAGGGGTGACCTATAATCGGACCTAATTTATATGTTAAAGCTTAAAAAACGCCCACTAATTCAACATATAATTTCAATTGAATTTTATGGGATAATATAAACATCAGAACAATGTAATCGTAGTTAACAGACCACTTTTGTGGTCATCAAGATACTATTATGTTGTTTTAATCACAGCAATTAATTATAACAGCTGAAGGTATTACATTTAATGACAAATGATGAGGTAATAACCTTCGTTGTTACTGATTAATGTTTTGGAGATTAATACATTCTTTATAGCCGCGTTGACATGTGCAGTTTTAACGCACACTGGTTGAGAATATATCCTTACCATTTATTATAAGGGTTAGTTATTCACTCATTAGGCTGATTAAGTTATTATACAGGTGCTTAAACAGACGATTGACACACGCTATTTCGTCGATAATTACCCGAGCGAATCACCTTTACATTACGTTTGATAGAACAAAGATACTTAAATATTTTTTCATATATTTGGGGATCGTATATTTGGCAAGTTGCTAAACCTCTAACCTACAAAGAATTGCGTCATTTATAACGTCACAAAATCAGATCATTATTTATAATTTTGACATGCGTGAAATTGTCCAGTTAAGTATATATTTATCTGTAACATTATGATAAAGTAGTTAATTTTTTTTAATGTTTACTAATTATCTAAACCCGAAGAATGCTTTATATCTTTAAAATGGCATATCTGGATTCTGCGCTGAGTAATATTGCACGTAAAAATCTCACTTTCGAATGAAAAAATGGATTATTTTCTGAGTTATTTTCAGTTAAGATGTAATAAATAAATCACTCAGAACTTAGCGAGCGATGACGAAATCTTTTATGTCGATCTGGTTACCATTTGATAAATATAATGAACAGACTTCGTTTACTGATATTGGTCATCGTCTTCGTTTATCTTACGTTTTCATCGATTTCTCTGATGATATTAACAGCCCAACGTCCGATTCTGTTTTAAATCAAATATGGAGACAAAATACACTATAAATGCATCGCATATTTTGAACCATGACTGGGAAATTTGAAAAAGAGCATGATGTCTTAACGGAAATTACATTAAAATTTACATTCTTTTTAAACTAAAATAATTTAACTCTCAGAGTACGGAACGACAGCTATCGTTATACTACATTCTTCGATCCTGGTTTTTATCAACCATAGCGTTTAGAACGATTCCTTTTGAACCACCAATATTTTAGTAACGAATCTATGGTTTGATTTCTGTACATTTTAATCGAATTTGAGCCACCTTCATAGAATATAGGAAGTTAACGTCTAGACCGTCAACCAATATTTGTTTTGAAGGACTCGTCTTTAGTAATATTGACCAGAGGCTCGTTATCAGCCGCTCAGTCAGTTGATATCTTCTTTTTTTGCCTGAAACGTCTTCTACGGATCGATCCATAGTCTAAAATGCATCTAGTAAATGTAAATGAACTCGTACTGGCGGTATATGATCATTATTAGTACAATACGATTTTTCTTACTAATTAAACAAATAATGGATGGTTCTGAAGTGTTATAATTGACTTTTCAATACATTAAATTTATGTAAGTATATCTCCTAAATTTTAAATAAACTCCATATTTCAAAAATGATAATTTCTTTCTTTTCATTCGGATACTAATACACCAGACATAAGCCAATTTACAGATCTGCGGCGCCGCTGAATTAATGGCCAAACACTTTAATAGATATTCGCATTTGTTTGAAATATTTGAAAGGTGGCTCAACGTTACATCAGGGCCGCCGTTTGCGGAAAATTAGCTGATCTCAGAGTAAAATATTTTTCAGTGTTTGAAATAAATTCGATATAATAAAACATAACAATAATTTTGACAGTTTGCGTCCATACATACAAAAATATTTCTGCCACTATTTTTACCAGAAATGACATAGCATATTGTGTTTTTCTAGTCATTAAAAGAAATATAGTTTATTTTGGGGATATTTCGAGACTGATTAACCTTATAATATAGTTACTCATTCATTTATGGTTCATCAGATTTATACAAATAATGATTCTCACGGACTAGCGCAAAATATTTCAAAAAATAAATAAATATTTGTAAAAATTTCTCTAAATTTTCGAAACTATAAGCTGAATATGGGTTATAATAATGACGAGTTGCCCTTCTTTGCTTAAGGACATTCCGTATCATAGATCGTTCTTAGCGTGGGGAGAATTTTTGAGTAATATTTGTGTTCTGTAACGAAATAAGAAGAATAGATGAAACGTTATCGATTTTCAAAAACGATTTTTGTCTTTTAAAACACTCTTTTTTCTTACCAAATCAGCATTTGATGTGTGTAAATGTGTATATTAATAAAGAATAATTTCCTTGGTTTAGAGGTTAATTTTATGGTTGATTTGCTAGTTTATCGCGGCACCGTCAATCGATTTGGTCAGATTTGCGAGTTGGGATTTCCTGAAGGATTGTTCATGTTTGTGAGTAATGATTTCCGTTTCTCCTGCCCATTTATTTGTCAAATCCAATTATCAAAGAATGTAAGTTTAACTTTATTTAATGTCTTGGATGGCCGTTTTTCTTATGCATAAAGATATATAGTTAAATCATACTCAAATGATTGTAATATTGGCTAATATATGATCAGTTTCATATTATATCAATAAAAAATATCGGTAAATCCTCGAATTCACTTGGGGTGTATAAGCCACTGAAGCCAGATGAAAATGCATTTTCATTTTGATGATATAATTTTAATAGTAAAAAGACTTCTGGTTATGTTGTTCGATTTCAAGAAGCGAGAAGATTATATTAGCTATTAATTGATAACAGCCTTCAAATTCTTGGCATTCAATTTATAAAAATCTTAAGTTATCCATATTTGATATTTTTTCTTCGTAAACACAACAAAATACTTTATCGTCATGTAGTTGAATAATTTGAGTGATATTCCGATATTTTGCATTTACAGATGATCGAAACTTGTATTTAGAGATATCACAAACTTTTCTATCTTTTATGAATTTCATATCAATTTTTTATATCACAAAATTTTTTCTTACAAATAATCATGAATCTTATACATTTGATAAATTGATACGTCTTTAACCTCAAAGTGTATGAATATAGGCTGAAAAACATCATATACGAATAGGTTTTCGACAGCCTGCATCAATATTGGGCATGTTGTTGTGTTTTTCACGGAAAATAATATTTTTTATATTAAAAAAACACATGCGCAATAGAGTGAAAACGATTGAAAATCACGGTGGACACGATTGAATGTAAAAACCAGTAATAAGGTTACTGTTTTTGAGTCAAAAAACTAGCCTAGTCCTTGAATTCAGAGGTTAAATGTTTTGGAACAGGGCAAAGCTTTCGGTATTTGAGACAAAAATCAATTTCGACAAGTGCTCCTTAATAAAATTAGAGCTCCATTAAAAAAAAATCAATCAAACCTTTCTGAAATGATAGCAATTATCTTTTGACTTCGATAAAGTCACTCATAATACAGCTGAAGGTTGTCAAACGTTATTTAGAAAATATTCTTATACCAAAGTTCTTCATAAGAAGAGATAGCTGAAAAGATAAAATTAGCATTCCAAAATTTGGTCGTGGGAGGCTTTTATTAAGCGGGGTTGCACTGCGAACTGAAACAGACAACTATTATATGCCTATCTCAAACTGGAATTTTTTAATTTATATGCTTAAATTGCAAAAATTGAACAATTGCCGCTGAGAAATTATCCTGCTGTTCAATTGGCTTGGACGATGGCCGGCATTACGTTATTCACGGCATGGGAGTCGGTGATACCATTTGAGTAGTCTAAAATACCGATTTGCTTGATCGTTGGTAACGTCATAATATAAGATTATAACTAATGGATTCCATCATGCGCACTTTCTAACAATTTTGAAAGACCAAGAGCGTACCGTTTCCGTGCATATTAGACTGTGTTTGATTTTTAAGACAATGTATTAATTCTAAATCTCTTTCAAATATTGCCAAATATGGTACCAGATTGAGCCATAAATACATAGGTTTTGCCATGAAACTGTATCCAAATTTCTAGATTTATCAATGGACTAATTGATAAAAAAAGAAAACGACACGAACGTAAAATCCCGAACATCTACGATAGTATTTTCCACATTCATCAAATCTATGAACAAGCTTCTCTTGTGGATTCTGTTCATTCTTTTCGATATTTTAGCCTTCATATCCTGTGCTGGATTGGTAGCAACATCCATATTTCCTTACATGTTCATCGTTAGGTTTGGTGAGGATCCATTCTACACGTTCGCAATATTTGGTCCCTTCAACTGGTGGTATAATAAAAAAATTCAGAAATATGATGACATTTCAGGTAAATTTATCATAATTTCATAATAATCCGATTTTTATTGTTTTACCTCAAATATATATATTCCAACACTCTTTCAACTAAAATTGCTCATGATTTTCAGCTATCACCAGATCTAAAATCAATCCATACCCTATTTGGATTTCGGGTTCGAATTATCTGTATTTATCGATAATATTTCCACTCTAATATTTTCTAGAACCCTATCGGTTGGTGAAGATATATCCCTAGGAAAGCGGTGTGGTGATATCGATATTGGATACGAATAAATTTGTTATATCCATTTTCGGATCTCTAATACACAGTTATCCTCTCACCATTTCTTTAAGCGCATGCGCGCAGTTTGAACACTTCTCTTAAAACTTTTTAACTCTTTTTGTCTAGAGTCATTTATATTGTATTTTTTGGAATAAGAAATTGTCATTCTTTTAGATCTGGATCACAGTCAATGCTCATATCAAAAGAATCGAGGGGTCATGGAATGTGTTAATAATTAAATTTTCGCCACGGAACCGAAAAAACTCATATGAAGAGGACAAAAACGTCGATTAAAATCACTTTGATAATTTTCTAGGTTGACATTTGCGGCGCAGCACGAAATTCGAGTGATCTATAAGGTGGGCATCTCAGAACGATTAAGAAAATCATATTCAGACGCGAACAAATTGTATTTGCGAATTTTATCTTGAGATTTCATCCCCTTATCCGACCTATTTCGAGATTATTCGATGAAGGGTAGGAGGAATAAAGTACTGTCCAACCCAATTTTCTTTTCAAGGCCTTAGAACCCAATGTTAGACTACTAACAATTCGCCTAGGCATGTTCTTATTTATGTTTCAATTTGTTTTTTTTTGAAAATTCATCAAAATAACTGGTATTTGTATGGCTTAATGAATTTATTGTGATAACATCTCTTGTAAAAATTGTAAAAAATCTCATTATATGAAGGGATGGTATTGAAAAATTGTAGTTTGGTGCTTGATGAAAACAGACGAATCTTTTTGGCAGATCACACAAATATTTTGGATGATTTTTGATTATAAAAATGCTTACTGGGCAATTTGGAAAAGTCTCGAGTTCCCGTATTCGAGTTTGATGCTTCTTTCTGGAACATTTTTTTATATATTCTCGTTAATTTACATATTGAATGTAATTTATTATCTTTAACTAATTTATTCAGGGTTCATGAGGTTCATGCGTTTCATGTACGTACTTTCAATTGTTACGTCATTTATCAGTGCCCTGATTGCGATTTTCGGATACATTATCAAGCGAATCACGAAAGTTGTTGGTTTCGTTATCATGGGATGTGGTAATTTTTATTTATAGTGTAGCGATACCTTTGTTTCTCTTTTCGTTTGTCTATACGTGTAGGGTTTTATGGCTACCTAGTAAGTAAATTTCACGAATTTAGCAAGCTTAGATTTCATATCATCGACACTTCGAGTTCCCAATATAAAAATAAGTTTGGAAAATTACAAGATGTCTTGTCTACTACTTTGTGTGTGGCCCATGACGATAGCCATATTCATTCTTGGCTGTCTGATCTGGATTCGTGCTTCTACAAGAGAAAATATATGGTGAATGACGTTGAACGAACGATCCAAATATTTCTTCGTTGATATAGAGTATTTTGAATCATGATTAAACTGTTTTTTGAACGCCACACAATCCGCTACACACCTATCTTAAAAATTTTATCGTTTTCAAAGTTATAAGCTAATATCGCGCATGCATAGCTCATTGTAGAGTGTACTTTATATACATCCATTACTCTGATACAACCGAATTTGAAATTATAAGTTGGTAATTCTTCTACATTTAAGACTTTTCAAAGCACGTTTATGTAAACTACTGATAAATTATTGAATGTACCGAGTTCCGCCACTTACTCATGCTCTCAGAACCGTCAGCTACAGTTTATAAATTTCACTACTGACGAACGTGTACGATTTTCGGTAAATATTTTCATTTTCAAATGTTTATGATTATGTTGTCTGAAGCGCAGTTATAACATAAAAAGATCGTTTTTCATCTCAACGATTATACATTTATTATCAAGCCTTTTTAACGTTTTTTTAATAAAAATATCATTAAATGTTAACAAATATTCCTTCTCTTCATGAGAATATCATTTTGTTAACGCAGGCCAAGATGACAGGGGAAACAGGGTTTATATTTAGCCAGAGAGAGCCTTCCAATACTCGAAAATGTACCCACCGAATGTCGGCGACATGTAAACGTTAACCCTTACGGAACTGTAGCGTGTTGATTCGTCGCAATCGCAGTCAAAATTATGTCTGTTCTAAACTAAAACATTGCATGTTTGAACACCTGCAAAACCAAAATATAAAAAGAACGATATCTAAGCCACAGTATGACATATTTTTTCGCAATTTTGTTTTCTTGTGGCATTAGAGATATACTTGTAGAACCCACCAATTTGTCTTTTTACCATCTTAATTTCGTTTTTTCTAATATCATCTCATGCTTCACTATTTGATCTTACAATTCGTTCATCATCCAAAACATATAGTTATATTGCTGCTACTTCCATGTCGAGTTTTACGCTTCTGTGATTTAGAGAATTTTATGATAACTGCATATATTCTAGTTTTATAAAAATGATGTTTGATCGCCCCCAAAAAATGAGCTTAATTTCTCGAATATTATGTTGACCTGTTTAACGTAATTAAGCTGTGACAAAAACTTTATCCAATATCTCCCTGTGTTACAATCAAAAAACACTTCATAAACTAACAAGATTTCGAGAATAACATAATCGACCCATTCATTATTATTAGATTGGTTTGGCATGAATTTATCATTAAATAAATAAATTTAGTTAAGACACTGTGTGATAAATGATTGTTTAACTTCAAGTGTAATTTTGTTAGATTAAATATATGCTCGAATTAATGATATCTACTAGAAATATAGCGTACCATTATTATAAAAATTTCTCTATCCTTCTACGTTCTCCAAGTTGCCAAGTTGCTCAGAGGCCACAAAACCCACTCATATCCAACGTGTGAGGCTTCTAATGGCGATCAAGATAACTGTTAAGCGTTGGAAGCTCAGATATACATTTCCGAACAAGAAAAAGCATGGCCAAAACAAAGTGGTAACAAATGAATTGAACATTGTTTATCCGAGTGTCTGTAAATAAGCACACTTTAAGAGCATATAAAAATGCGAGATGCGGTTCGTGTCTCAAATAGGTTAATTTCTATTATTAACTAACGATGTTCTACAGTCCCATGCCGTTTAATGCACACAACCTACCAAACATGAATGAAAAATTCGATAATACTCTTAAAAACAGTGCAGATTTCTTAACCTCAACAAGTGTTTCAAAACTTTATTTCAGACGGTAAACGGTGTTTCAGATTTAAAAATTCCTAGCAACTGCGCCAAACCCCTGGGCGAAAAATATTTAGTCATTTTAAAAAATAAAGACGTTTCAAATTACAATATCGAAAATGTACATATTTATGCATGCAAACATGGTTTATTTCAAGTTAAATTTCAAAATATGGTATCTTTGTAGTGAAACCCGATATAAGAGTAAGATAAATCTCCAAAAGTGCACAGGGCTCCTTATCCAATACTATTGAACAAGCCATGTCCCAAAGATCGACATTTGGTACATCCAGATCGATTTAGATGGTTTTTGCCTCGATAGATCTGTAGAATCACCCTATTACAGAAACAAACAGGCACTTACAAACAGTGGTTTCCAAGAGTAAATTTATTATTAATAACAATTTTAGTCTGTGAAATTTATTAAATGAAAGTTTTTTTATTTAAGTTGTTATTAAACTGAATTTTACTCATCTTGTTTTATTATTCGAAAATATGTTAATATTCAAATGAATACTAACATGATGAATCTTAATGTTGTGAATTGGATTGAAATATCACTCTCTTTTATATTATAAGTATCCACTCAGAAATAAATCAAAATTATCTTCAAATCAAGATTTAATCGGCAATTTGAATCCACTCAATCCCAGCCGAATATCTTCGGCTAAGATATTAACATTTTTTGAGATTAAAACCGACCAATCACTGAAGCTAGTGGGTCAGTCCACAAACTAGCATACACATGCTTTGGACTATCGAGTGAAAAGCTAGGTTCATTGAAAAATGGTTTTAAAACCACAAAATAAATTATACAACCAATTACATATAATCCATTTTTGATTAAAGTTATAACAAATCCCAAGTGGATATCATTTTTCTAAATCTAACACGATGTTGTGCATGTCATAATATTTGATTAAAGTGACGCGAATTATCCTAAAACTTACTTACAGTTTACATATTTTCTACACTGTCAAGAAACAATTTTTGTATCAAACATTAGGTTCTCAGGATCAGTAAATTATTGATGGTAAAAGCCAAGATTATAATTGGTAGAAACTATGAAGGTCTAGATCAAAGTCCCCCAGATAACTTTGTAGGAATTTAATCCACATAAAGTATGATCTAAAAATAAAGGCTCATTCGTTATAAAAAATCAAGGTAATCTTCAATTAAAAATGCTGTACTAAATAATGTAAAAGAATTTTACATTTTTTTGTTTTATATGCTGTCCTTGTGTTGAAACAAACGATGCGGCAGTCAGATTATATAATTGAATCTTGATGGATTATAAATTTGATTTTGAACGATAAGTAGTGATTGTTTCACCACGGTGAATAATAGAAACTATTTTCTTTGCATTTCTGGAGGTTATCAGGTAAGTATTTAATTTAAATCTTGTTTTGTAAAAAAATTTTAATTTAGATTCCTGAATAGATCACCCAGAAACGCCATCTCGTTAATAGACGATACCAGGGTTTGCGACAAATAACACCGTTCATGACGACCAATAGCGGCAG
>JWZT01001076.1:354836-371059 GCA_000827895.1 Thelohanellus kitauei | reverse complement strand
GCAGAATATTATTCAATTCTTTTTACTAAAGGTTAACGAAAGTATATGAATTAACTTCTAATTTGAGAAGATAGTGAAAATATTTCTTATAATTTTGTCAAAAATTTGTAGAAGTTTAATATAAAGCCATTATCGCCAAGCCGTCAGTTGTTCTCAGTAAAAAAAATTACACGTCTTAACTTTTTACTACATTTTATTCATCTTGCTTTAATGGTTTGTCCAAAAATCTTGTCATCAATATTTCAACCACTTCCTGTTAGGCTATATACGCGAAATATGACATATATATTCTATGTTCGTTACAGTGTAGGATTATCACAAAAAAAATTATTAAAAATTTAAGTTAAAATCTATCGATAAACCATCATGTTTAATTGCGCTTGCGCATAATTTTTAAATCACAGAATTGCATAATTCACTAAGTTCTGACAAAAGGCATTTTCAAAAAATTTTTTTACCTATTTTATCTATAATTAAAAAGAAGCGAAACAATTTTATAATATTATATAATTTTAAACTCATTTTTCAATAACCAATGCACGCGAGCGATATTTTGCTGGCCATTAGTTTGGAAGCTTCTTGCGAATGTTCCGTATTTATGAATAATCTTAAAAATTAAAAAAATGAATTTTTGCATAGCTTTAGTTTGTGATAACCAAATGTTGTTGTTGTTTTTTAAGCCTTTATTTAATATTTATCCAAAAATTTCAGCAATTTACCTTAAAAACTTCCCCTTTCTACCAGCGTTTAAAAATAAAGTGGTCCTGATTCATTTTTTTCGTTTGATTTAACTGTTTGCTGCCAGTCTTATAGGTAATTTTGTGGTAAAATAAGATTTTAATATTCGAATATACTACAAACACATCAAAGCATGAAATGACATTAAATTTAACATTGCCTTGAAGTGAAAAGTTTTAACTTTTAATTATCATGAATTCCATTCAGATTGGACTGATATGTTTATATTGCGGCAATCTAAATTATAACATTTGGTTGCCTTATATGTAGATTTTGTTTCACACTCAAAACATTTTATTGGCATGATAATTTTTTAACTAAACATTCAGAGATAAATGTTAATTCTTAACTCAATTATTATTAAAGGAAAGAATTAATAAATAATCAAGAAAGTTCTTCGGCTGATAAACATCCTTTTTCATCAAAGGTAACAAACATAACAAGAGTTTTGCTTTTATTGTTTGAATTATATATTCCTTCGGATGTAAAAAAAAAGTCACAATTTAACTCTTCAGAAGAAATATAATAATCGGCCCTTAACCTTTCTGCAAGAATGCTTTGTGATAAAGATATAAAAAAAATGGTGCAAATCCCGCATTATTTTATGAAACGATGACCACTCGAGTTTTAAAGTACGATAATTATGATAATCGTTAGCTTAAAGAAAAAACAAAAAATTGTAAGTTTTTTACTGACAAATGAGGAATCAAATTGCATATGTGTACCTTTCTACGATTAAATTTTTGTTGGAGCATTATTGAAAACTGACATGTCGCAGAAGAACGACCATTACATGAGTCTCTAAATTCAAATAACAATTAAAGGAATTTATTGGAAACTCTATAATGCTTTAGAGAGAATAAAACATAGTATGGGAAAAATTATTTATTTTATTCACAGATTAGGGTCTAAATATTATAGATAATAAATCTGTATGTCTTGTTATATATTAGTATAGTTTATATGTTCATTTAATCAAATATTTTTATTTCATTTATCAAGAATCCTTTGAGGAGAAAAACATTTATTTGAAAAGATGACATATCTGTTATTCTAGGGCGTCTAAACCAACTTCGAAGAAAGGTTCTGAAAAGGTTAGAGTGCGGTAATATAAATCATATACGAACAACAAAAACCGTTAACAACTGAAATTTTGGTGAGTTTTAGAGATATCATAGGTGAAAGCGCTGTCATATCTGTGGAAATTATAAATAGTATCTTTTTCTAGCCCAAAAACGAATAAATCAAAACCGCACTGCAATATATATTGAATGATCACGAACTGAATGATTTCGACATTTGATAGGCATATCGTTTCATTTAATGTGTTTACATGATATGGTTCAAGAAAATTATAAACTATTAACAAGTTTGTGTGATGACGTCAATGCATTCAAACAAAAAACTCCGTCTGTGTTTGTGAGGGCTAGCATAAAGAAATGTAGATGCGTTTCTGACTCTGAAGGCACATTAACGAGAAAAAAATTTAAGTATAAACGTACAGCATTTAATTGAAAGTCCCCTATAGATGTTTGTGATTGCAGATTAAAAAACTGTGAAAAAAAGTAAGGATCATATGGTCTTCTTTATCGACCATACTTTGTTTTCTTAACAAACATCTGCAAATAACAACAAACCTTGAATCATAGCTCGTTGATATTGTATGCAATTTAACACTGAGTAGTTGATTTTAAAACCCCCTTTTCACAACCACTTAACTACACTATTACATTCTGTAAACTACTTCTTGTGGATGTGTTTCGAAACATGCGTTCGTTCTCACAAGTATAAATTTGTCCGTTTTTTTTACCTAAAGACGTTAACAGTCATTTGCAGACAGTATCGTTATAAAATACAAGCAACGTTTCAGACTCGTAGACAGTTACTTCTTGACCCTTATGATACTGGGAACTACATTCTCAGTCCCAGTTACTTAAAAAAGAAATCGTAGCTAAATTGACCGTTTCTGAATAATAATTGAAGATAAAAATTCACAATATTTTAAATTCAATAATAAATATTTTTTAACTTTTATATCATTGAATTACTGAGATAAAATAACGATATAGTAATCTCTGGTTACGTGGACGGCCTCACGACTGGGGAAAATACGCACTTAGCCAGAATACGCAGATATCTATAGTATATTTACAGAGAAACACGGAAACGGACAAATATTTTAGGTGAAGTTACCGTAGTGTACACCTAACCGGAGTTGACAGCATTTAATATGTCATATTGGTATATCATTTGATTATAAATGAGATTAATATGCATATAGAATTCTAAAAGGCTTGTGCGGGTTAAAGATCTAAAACAAATTAAGTCTTTTGAGGGTCGCAAAGCGCGCGAACACCTGTTCTCGATTATATGATGCTTTTTATCGACTTTAAAATTTTCCATTTATTTTTGGAAAATTCTACAGAAATATTATGCATTCAAAACACCCAAATCGATCAAATATATCCCAACACATCGATAAATATTGTCATAAATTAATGATAATATGATTGAACCAAAAAACAAAATCAGAGTTGTAATCGTAACTAGATGTGAAAATATTTAACATTCTCTCCACCTCATAAGAGAAAATGTATTTCTAATCAACACATAAAATTGATGGCGACGAAATACCGTAAAACGATGTTTAAGGTTGGAATAGTCTTGCTGCCTTCAATGGATCAACACCCTAGAGGAAAGGTACACTCAGAAAGACCACAAATGCAGCCAATATTTATAAGATAATATGAAATGAAATGGTGTCTAAATTAAAAATTGAATAAAAATTTGGGATTCTCAACTAATACTGAGTATTTTACATTTCAAATTTATCTTCGTAAGAATTCGCACTCGTATTTGGACTTTTAAAAAGTCAATCCTTACTTTTTTCCGAAAAGCTCGCCGTTTATTAAAAGAAATTTTCTAAATGTTGCGAAAGTCGACAATTAGTACTTTTTCGAGCCATAAAATGAAATTTTTGATATGTAATAATTTACTTCCCAACATCATGATGTCGATCGCAAAACTCTATCATATCAGTATTATTCTTGGATTTATCGTGTGTTTAATAAGAAAAGACAAAGTATGATATCGTAAACTAAATCTAGTTCGATCATAATCGTTATTTACACAACTATCGTCTTTGCATTGTTCGTCTTTTAAAAAAAGGTATACCTCAAAGCAAAAAAAATACTAGAATCTGTTTTAACGACGGTTCTTATACAATCTTTCAAACGATCAGCAAGTTCTAAGCATGTATCACCTGGTTGTTGTCGGATTCTTGAGATATGTTCAGGAGTCCAAACATCAATTGAATGAACAAGATTAAGTAGATGTTGGTAACAACATATCATAATGATATTTTGATTCAGCAGAGCAGCCCGCGAACCTAAGTAACACCTGATATACCTGATTTTGAAAAGGAACATGCATGTAATATCTCAAGATCATATGTTTTATATGTTGGCGCATACTTTCGCTTAATGTATGCAGGAAATGGGTGATAACTTGAACGTAAATAATATTCCAAAGTCTCTCGTTCAATCTACATTAATTAATAATTCTTGTATAAAATATAAATGTTGATATGTCTTCTAATTTGATCAACATTTAGTTGTATTTAGTGAAAAATTTACACTTTTAGGATATGTTTTAATTTTATCGATGAAATATGAGAGTTTCAATTTTACACAGGCAATTTACATTCAAGTCAAATAGATATATCGGATGTCCCCGTAAGATTTACTCGCTGATTTCATGGTCCCTTTTTATGATTTATTACTCACAGTTCTGTATTATTGGAAACTTGTCTGCCCATGTGCATAGATTTCAGGTCATCCTCTCTTTAATAATTAAGATGAGTTTTTGAGGATTTTTCCAAAATCCATATAGGTTATACATTTAATTTTTTATGGACTATTAACTGTCAGAAATTTATCAAAATTTTGAAGAGCAGAAGCTACGTTGATATATCTTTTACAACATTTATACAATATTCTGTTTATTTTGACGTATTATAAGGTGTATAGGGCGAACCATTGTATGACCGCCCACTTGAATCGTCAAAAAAAGGTATATTTTGTACATATTTAGCCATCTATAGGGCATAAGCCTCAGAGTTCGAATATTTGAAAAAAAACCCACGGCTTATATTCAGGAATGTACTGAAAATGGAAAAAAATTCATATATTAGCAGCAAAGGTTATATAACATACAGGGTATCAATTTTTCCGAAACAGCCTCGGCTTATTCACCTGAAAGTCAGTACATAATAGATCTTTGCTCCAACAGTTATATTGATCAATGTGATTAAAAAAAATGAATATTTATAAATTGCGTAGATCGGACGAAATCATTCTCAATATCAGAGATCCATTGATACTGCAAACGCTATTACACATATTTATGGATTCACACATGTTAATAATATTTACTGAAATATTAATTGCTTATTGAAATGCGCAAATAATTCAGGAGTTTATGAAAAAATGTGATTTATTAAAGATCAATACATACCTTAATTACTACAGCACTATATTGGATTCAGTTTATGATGTGATTAATCAAAGGTCATAGTTCTAAGTCATTACTTCGAATCTCAGGGCCTTATACCCGAAGTAAAGAATTAGGATATGTATATTATTACTTGTAGATTGTGTATGTGAAAGTTTTTTACCCGAAATATAAATTCAAACAATCTAAAGTTCATAAAATATTTTTTCATATCATTTGAGTTTGTTAAAAAATAGATATGATATAGTTAATGAGAGAGGTAATATTATATCGAAATAATTGAACTGTAGATTTTTATTGTTTGAAGTCATGTTCGTGCACAAGATACGTGATATATTTCACACATATTCTACTATAAAAATAAACAATAATTTGAATAGATATCTCAAAAATTAACATATAAAGATAATTCAAGTTATATGTATCAAAAAAACTTTTTAATAATTGGCAAAAATCGACTCAGATTCAATAAAAAAAAATATAAAGGGACCATAATATTTCTGTGTCATTCTGCCCAACCGACACATAACGAATCAAATATTCAGGTATGTTTGCAGCAGACATAGGGAATTATTTCGAATTTTTAGCATGGCTTGAGTAGAAAGAGCTCTGAATTCTGTGAGTTTTTTACTAAAATTGAAGGTAGGGGCTTTCAAAATCCTCTAAACTCAGATATAAGGCCAAAATAATTTTATTAAATAAAACATCATTTGGCAGAATAAAATCAAAGTTTATCCCATATTCATCAAATGATTTTAATGTTTTAATGTTTGTGAAGTGTTTAAAGAAGTGAAAGGTATCATTTATTTGCAGTACCTAAAATGGAAATTCTGTTTTATTAATGGTCAATTTTATTGATATAAATGATGTAATATGTTCTGCAAAACTGGAGGTTTTAGAAAAATATTTAACATGAATTTTAGCGCATTGTTGTTCACTTTTACGCGTGTAAACAAGATTACATTTCATATTTATAATATATGTTAGAGAAACCATAAAGGTGAGTCCGAACAGAATCGAATAGACCCAGCATCTATGCTCGTCCGGTAGTCGCATAACTGTACCATTGATCGCTTTTACGTCAGTATGCATATAGTATTTATATATCCTTACATTAAGATAATGGCTGTGACCATAAATATATATATACTTGTATTAAACAACTGATTTTTTACTCAATGTAAGCAATATTTCGTTATTAATATTTTTAAATTGCTTCCGCGCACGAGTAAAAATATGTAAGAAAAAAATAAGAAAGTGCGTTAACTTGTAGAAAACTTTGTTTACAAATGAAATTAAATCTGAGATTAAGTTATAATATGAGAGAGATATTTTCAAGATTATAAAAATATAAACCGAGGGAGATGATGATATATATTGACTGTAGTAATGTAGGAGAGGTTCAAACAATCTCAAGCCCCTATTTTATGAATGGAACTTCAATTTTGATGTAAATATGAATTTATTAATCTATTGTAAATAATTTGGTTATTTAAATCACATCATGACTCAATCTATTCATTTTTTTATAAAATAGGGAAGAGATAAATAACATTTTTCATGATAGAATTAAAAAAATATTTACTGATGCTTATATACAAATAGGAATATTAATCCTACAAACTCAAAAATATTGGAGTAAATTCTTATTTCGAATAAGAAATTATCAAAGGTATAAATGGTTTCTTAATTTAAATTACATACCGGACGACAGGTACAATCAGTATATCTTGATGACAAAGTTATCAACAAGAACAAGGCAACGGAAAATTCGTCTGAATGTACTTGCATGGACAACATCTAACAACTTGTGAGCAGTTTTTAAATATCAGATTGGTGCTTATATATTACTTGTAACCATAGTAGATATCTGGATGATAATTTCAAGACAACTGTCGCTTTGTTCCATGGTAACAATATCCAACCGTTATAAAACTAAGATGTATCGAGAGGAAAAGTCTGAAAGATAATGTCCAATAAATGAGAACGAATTATATAATTTAAATCCCTACCTTTGTATGAATAGATATATCTTGGACATATTTTTCTATAATCCAGACAAATGATTATATATTTTAGCAATCGGTAAGTCAGATATGTATGAATTAGGTATCTATATTTGATGAAGTAATATAAAATTATTTCGAAGCATTTATCAAATGATACGAGACAAAATAAAACCGCACTAACTAAAATAAAATTCGAGATCATGAATGATCAAAAATACATATTGGTTTGGTGTGTAATCGATTGGATTGATAAATTCATTTTAATTCCGTTGATATTATCGATAACCTCACAGATATTTGCTTGGTTACCTGAAGTTGGTCAGACGTTAATCGAATGATCTTTAATCATTTTATAAACGGCAAAATATGTTGTGTACTATTTGAAAATATAAAGTATACCACCTGGATATTTTTAGAAGAAATAGATATGGTAATACACAGTCTGTTTTTATACCTGGGGTAGCCAAGAAACAGGCATCTTTATTAAGTTGATGCCAAACTATGAGAGCATGGGTTAACATCATGCTCCATTCAAAAATGCATTCAGGGTCTCACTTCTGTGTCTGATGGTTCGTGGAGCTGCTTTCTCTATAATGGATGTTATAATATGCGCATATGTATCTGTTAAGATAACACAAAAGATGACAATTTACCAGTTTTATCAACAAATTTTCGTGCATTTGGTCAAGTTTTAAAACTTGGCGGTAGACACCATTTGTTTCCAAATTTCTAAATTTGATTTTCAATAAAGAACATACCTCTAAATTCTGAAGTGGGTGACTAAAAATCGATATTTGATCATCGGTAAATACGGAACACGCTTTTACACTTCTTGACGTTAATTTTTATCAGATTAAAAGGAAAATAAATATACTTATACATGGTCAATATTAAAGAACAATTAACTTAATATGTCAAGTTTTTGCCTCCATCTAATTCAAAAATAACGACAGAGAAGTCAAAATTTAATATCAGGTTTGTAGATCTATTTAAAAATCTTTGCTACCTTTTTAATAATAGCTGCTACAATTAAAAAAAAAATATAAACGAGGGGGATAAATTAACATTTGTTTTTATCAATTTTCATATTTTCAATACATCTCAAAAATTCTCAAATACACCAACAGTACAAAATTGAAGAAATCATATTTTCCCTAAAATTGAATCATGGTTTCTAAAACAATTGTAACATTGTTGTGGGTCAGTCAAAATAGGAGAACAGTAGTTCTAGTTTTTGTTCTTTTAATTTGTTTAAATCTGCAAAATCTCACAAATCATGATTAAAGAATGAATTATCTGGGAATGACTTCTATGCATGGTTGAAATATTTAATTATTATCGATCGGACATAAATCAAAATTTAATCCACAACTCCCTGGCTCTATAGGCGTCAAAACATTTGTTTTATTAGTTTTTACACCCAGATTCGTGTTTGATAACAATCTATTTTTTTGACTTTGTAAACTCCTCAAAATATCCGTATAACCTGTAAATTTAAAAGGTTGATAAAAAGAAAGTAAATTTTCCTTCTCGTGCATTTATTTTTTGATTTGTGACAACTTTTGTTAAATCGATTTCAAAGACTATTAAATCGGTTTCATAGATTTTGAAGTAGATCAAAAAACCTTAAAATTTTGTCCAAAGATCATCTAAAGGGATTTTTTTTCAAAATTATGTCTGCATTTAAACAGTCTATGAGCCTCGGATTCAAAATTCTATCCTCGGAGTCAAAATTGGCTGAAGTAAATGATTAAAATAGATCATTTTAAGAGTAAAACATGATAATCCAGCCACGCGTGTAAAACAGTAATAAAATACTACATAACATTAAATATTTCAACTCATTTTTGATATGCAAATGAAGATTTAATGGGAAATTGACAATTCAATCCACAATATCCTAATGATTCTGATAATATTGGATTGCGGTGACGTCATGCCAAATTTAAATTTAATTTTGTTTATCATTTAAAACTCATTCTTTCTCGCTTTTTTTCTGACCATTCGGAAATCCTAAAATTTGTTTCCGTAGTTCTATCAATAATTGAAATTTTCATTACTTGATATTATCATAAGGGTCGAGATGGTAATTGCTCAAAAAATTATATTTTTCTCGATACGTAACCAAAAGGACTATCTCTTTTTATGAACTGCGTCGAGATATGTGTAATCGTCTATAAAATCTATATCCAATGCCCAAAGGTTGAGCAATAATTAAATATATATTTGTGTTATATGAAGGTTAAAAAGTGGGGTGTCGCCGAAGTCCCACTGATCTAATACAATATGCCATATATGTCTATTGTAAATACTTTTAGTTGCTTCAGACTGTTCCCGGTTTGTCTTTGCTCGAATTCTAGTCGTTTCGAATCTCCGAGAGTGAATATTTTCCAAGAGTACCGTCTCATAAATCTGCAAGTTAGCTGGATTGTGCCATGACATGGCTAAAGTTGGTCCAATGTCATGTTTAGGTATCGTTTGTTGTTTTTCTCTCCTGAATTTTTGGTACCCCATGGGAAATTTGGTTCGACCCCTTGTGTTTCAAAACATTCCTATAGATGATCGGAATGTCTTCTCTTTGTTGTGTCATCAGTTTCATATTTATATGATAGGTCTCCCTATCTTTCTATCGCTCTCCTAGATGAAAACCTTTGGTGTGCTTTTTATTAACCATACTTTGTCTCCACACGCGAATTCTCGGTATTTCGGTAGTGTATCATGTTCTGTGGTTGACTGGAGAGCTGATTACACAGGGTTTATAATAATGGTAAGATGGATATTATCTATTAGGATGTTTGGCTTTCTTCGAAGCATCACCTCCACAGAACTTTGTGCCTGATGATTAATGGGAAGGGGGTGGGGTATTCGATGCATGAGCAGCCTCATAGACAACGTTTTATTTATATCTGCTATCGTGTTCAGCTGTTTGTATTTTTTTGAGTCAGGATCATTCTTTGAACCTGACCATTCGTTTTTGATGATGGGTGATATTTTGATGCGTTTTACACCAATTTTGCTCAAAGATTCTTCTTCAAATTCTCTCGAAGTAAATTGGGTTCCAATATCGGTCACAAACAACCTCAGGACTTTGAATCTGTTAAACGAATCTCCAAATTGTCTAATAACGTAATTTGAATTTGCATTATTCAGGACGTAGATTTCCGCCTAATTTTGAATATGAATCAGTAGTAACAATCCGAAACATCCCATCGACAGGACGTGATATGCCAATATGTATTCGTGTCAATGGAGATTATGTCACATTCCAAGATAAAACGGTGATTACCTCTCTCTGTTTCCAAGTGTTGGCAGTGAGTACATCTCAAAACGTGTAAATCGTAATCTCGTGATATTTCTGGCAACCATACATAAAACTTAGCTAACGATTTCATCGCATCCATGCCTTAATGCAAATAATGAAAATATTTAAGTATTTCGAGTTTTATTGTTTCGTGATCTACGATTCTGTCTTGCAACAACACTACGTCTTCTTCCTCCAAAACATCATGATTTTTCTCACAATAATGAAGAATCTAATGATCATTACTGGCCTTGTTTGACCATACGTATCTCAAGAAATTTGAATCTTTCTGAAGGATTCGGTAGACTGATGAATGCTTCTAAATGACTGATCTCTTCAGCTTGATATCATTTTAAACTAGATGTATTTTCACAGACGTAAAATCATGTTTTGTTCATCGTTACACTGTTCTTTATAATCTTCATGGGCCAATCTTGATAAAAAATCCGCCAGAAAATTCAACCACCTGATTTATTGTTTGTTTCATTGGAATACATCCTAAGTTTTATCGCCATCGGAACCAATCTTGAATAAATAGTTGATGGTATTTTTCGGTTTGTCCTGAATATTCTCTCAAGTGGACGGTGGTCCAACAAGTAGCGTAAATGGTCTTCCCATATGCAAGAGCGGAATTTTTTACTCTGACCGTTTTGCAAGTGTTTCCTCGTCTGTCGTATAAAAATTACATCCTCTATCTCTTATAGTTACGAAGGCGTACATGATTGTATTTATAATGATATTTTTCGTTCGGTGATGATGAATCGGTCCGCTTCCAACATTAGAGGCGTCTGTTCGTAACATAATGGATGGCGAAGGCTTGTAGTAACGTAGTGCTGGTTCGTCATAAATTTTAGCTTTAATTTGTCTAAAACTTCTGTGGTCTTCCGACCATTCGAATTAAGAATTTTTCTTAGTTCAACGTCACAGCACATAACATTGGGGAATGAAGCATTTCCAAAAATTTTGAACAGAAACATATCTCTCCAAGAAACACTTTAAAGTCCTGAATGTTGATTTGAGTTTTGAAATTCATTATCGGTAAAATTTTGTCTGTATTAGGGTGAATTCTATTTTTGTTAATATTGTGACCGAAATATCTGATCTCATCATAAACTTGCCTTTTTTCAAACTGAGTTGTGATACCACTGTTTTGTAACCTTAACAGAACCTCCTCTAGGTCGTCTAGGTGCTCTTCCGCTGTTTTACCAGTGATTATGATGTCGGCAAAGTAGCATGCCAAACCCTTTTAACCCATCAAAAAAGTATCCATGTATATTTGAAAAATACTCGAGGATGTTGTTATGTCAAATGAAAGTCTTTTGTACATTTTGAATCATTTAAGCGTATTTATTGTTAAAAAGTTGGCTAGACGATTCCTAAACATTCACTTATAAGAACGCATCTATCAAATCAATCACTGAAAAACGAGTTCCGCCATATGGTTGACTCATTATTAACTCTAAACGTGGAAATACAAGTGGTTCAGGTTCGTACTTTCTATTAGTTGTGAATTTAAAGAATGAGCAAATCCCTAGCGATCCATTTGATTTGATGACATTAACGATAGGCGACGCCCATTTAACCTGTTCTGTTAGTGTATCGACTTTCACAATCATGAATTCAGCAATTAATCTTTCAAGTTCGTTTTAAATTTTTTCCTTGATTGTGATTGGAACAGGTAGAGGCTTCCAGGTTATCGATTTGAATGTCTCTGGCAGACGTATGTTGGCTTCACTTCCCTAAAAATTTCCAATTAGGCTATAAAATAATCTCTAAAATTTATCTAGTATTAGCGGAAAGGAATTCACGTTAAAAACATTATCTTTTTTTAAAGCAACCGAAATATTCAAAGAGGACATTCAATCTATTCCAACTCAAGGTATTTAGTTGCTATCTACCCCGTACAGAGGTAGAAGAAAATTGTTGTCCTTGTATTTAACGTTTACCAATGTTATCCCAAATATTGGCTGCATATATCCCACGTAACCCTTCAATAATGAACATCCTTCTAATTTTGGTTTGCCCAATTCTTGGCATAGCTTTTCCCAATTAATTATACTGCTGTACCTCAATCAATGTTCATTCGGAGTAAAACCCCTTTCAATAACAAATGTTCAAATATTGATGCCCCATTATTGCTAGGAGGTACGCATATATTGATTATAATGACATGATGATAAATATTTTCAGAATTATCTTTAAGAATTGATTTATAGTTTCCACCTACAGTACCTATCTGATTTTGGCGTCTCGTGGTGTTTTCTATTTTGACGGTTCTCTTTTTTTAGCACACTGCAGAAAAATTACCGTTTGGTTTGCAATTGAAATATTCAACTTCAGCCGCTTGCAATCGGTCCTGTTTTAATACCTGAGCCGTCTACAATACAGGCAATCTTTCTATCGATGCAGTACGTTTTTACTGAGTTTCCTGCTATGATTTTTTCATGATTTCTATATTATGAAATTTTTGGATGAATTTCCCATGTTCGAGCATGTTGATTCCAGAAATATTACTAGTTTACTAACATAGACAATGAATTTTTGTTGTCTTCGCAAACTTTCAGGTGTCCCTGTTGAAATTATTTGTTGGATATTCCAAAGATGTATTGGTCGCGGATTCGTTAATTTGTATTGTCCCTATACTCACACGTTGCTGCAATAATATTAGGGAATACAACTATGCAGCGATGTTGTCAGCTCCCAGACGTTTCCGATTGTGGAATTCCATTCTCTTCACCAACAGCGACTTTTTAAGTTCGAAACGTCTTTCCGTAGCCTTCATCATCTCTTAAGGGGGAATCTATTTAAAATAAATAGGAACAAAATTGGTTTTTAAGGTAATGTTTCCCGCACGATCTCATGGAATGAAAGAAAACGAGACTCTTTTGGTTGTCATCCAAGGTGACAATTCCATGTATTTTCAAATCTTTGTTAAACCAGGCTCGGTATTCCATCCACATAGAATTCAGTTCAACGAATGGTTCTAGTTTAAAATTTGCTAGATTTAAAGTCATTTTTTTACTACTACTCTTCGCTTAAATACAGTTTGGATAAATGTGTGTACTTGCAAGCCCATTAATCTAATATAATGTGCAACATGTCACTAAACAGGTCACAAATATTGAAAAAATCATCAAGTGCTTTGGGAGACATTATTTCATTTAGGGCAAAAATCTGTGAACTACATTTTAGATATACCAGATTTACTTCAAAATATTAAAAAAAATGCGGGTTAATTTAGAAAATAATATTTTATATACTGTTTACAATAAATTTAATTCATTTAATTCGATTTTATATCAGAACGAAGAATGACATACTATTTGTTACTTTATTGATATTTTATAAAACACAAATTAAAATAATAGAGAATCCATCCTAAAGCAAATTTTGATGATATGTATTTATGAAAGGAATTTTTGAACGACGAGCAAGTTAGCAACACATGGAAACAATACACGTAAAATGGTTGGATATTTATTTATGTCACTGAATGTTACAGATCACATCTTTTTACATACAATCGAATTCTTTTGACTAAATATAAATAGGTTGTCGTATGGGCTGCCATTTGAACTGTGTTAAAATGTGTAAATCTCAGGACTAACAAGGCAAAGAGTGATGCAGATAAAGAGGTTGATGGATCAAGGGGTGCCTGATTTATGAATGTCCACACCATATAATTGGGGTAGATAAATTTAATCATTATTAGTTTATCATTAAACACTTTTTAGTTCAGAAATCAATTAAATAAAAAAACTGAAGGAGTATTTTATATTAAACGACGATATCCGATACGAGATAATGCGAATATTTGTCGCGTTGTTTCCATATAATCTGATAAAAATTACACATGAAACCATTGAAAATGCTCACTAATTCAACTTAGACACATAAATTGAGAATACTATGATAATGTAAACCTAAGAGTCATAAACGAAATTGTTAGGCAGATTTTTGTGGTTCTCGAGTTACAAATATATATTTTTCATCATAGCCATTAAATATAACAACTGAGGTTGTTATATTTAACGAATGATGACGAGATATTAAGTTTTGTAATTAAATTGATAAATGATAGACTAATAGTTGCGGTTAAGCTGTCTTGGCATGCCCAGTTTTTACACATAATGGTTGAAAATTTCTCCTTACATAATAATATCAACATTCGTTCTTGATTATATATGCTGATTGAGTTAGCAAATAGGTAATAACACCGCGCCTGATTACAGGCTTTTTCGTTAAATTTTTAACTAATCAATCAGAAATATATTACGTGTAATCGAATTAAGAGAAAAAGATTTATTTTCAGAAAGTTTGCGATTTAGTTCTGAGGCAGGGCAGATGAGCCTCTAATCTATTAATTGCATCATCTATAGCTTAAGAACACCAGATAATCATTAATGATTTTGTCATGCGTGTAGTTATCATATTAAGTAACTTTAATCTGTAAGATGATCAGTTGTGAAACTGATGATACTAACTATCTTAACACGATCATGCTTTATATCGTTAATATTACACATTCAGATTCTGCGCCAAGTAATATTGCACACAAAAGCACATATTTCGAATGAAAACAATGAAATATTCTCCGATGTATTCTCAGTTGCGAAGTACTTAATTTAATTTATCACTCGAAACATAGCGAGCAATAACGAAATTTTTAATCTCTTACCTGTCACCATTTAATTAACACTACGATCAGACAACTTTTGCTGGTATTGTACATCGTCTTGTTCTTTTTGACCTTTTAATCCGTTGCACTACTGATTATGATAACCCAGCATCCACTTCTGTTTTACATCCAATTGTGAGACAAAAGATATCGTTATACGTCGAATATTGTGTACCTTTTATTTGTAAATTCGAAAATGTTCAGGGGAACTTAATGGGAATTATAGATAAATTTATATAAATTTATCACTAAAATACTTTAACGGTAAAAAAAAAATAAAAACTAATCTAGGGTCAGTCATGAGAACCAGATTAGCTCCGGCTCTTCTATGTCGTAAAGCTAGTCCACCCCTCTGCGTCGGGCGATTCGACCCCAGTAGCAACGGCCGTGGCACAGGAATCCGGATACCGTAGAGGCATAGACCAGGCCTTGGTGGGCCTGTAGCTGTGCCAACGGTCGTGCCGTAAACTGGAGCCCTTTTGCGGCTTTTCTGTCTTCAGGGCTCTTTTAGCCGCTTGACCTTCGGGTGAGGTTATGCTTCCTCTCTCTTTCCGCCTGGGAATACAAATACATCTCCGCAAACCCATTCAGAAAGGTTCCGAGATCTCACTCTGGCCATGAGTTGACGGAGTAGTACTTTCGGACCAGCTCGATGTTTTCCTGGGCCTGATTGGCCGGCGCCTATTGCAGTCGAGGGAGTAGAAAGGGAAGTCTGATCTGGTGACAGGTCCCGAGAATGCCTTGGACGAGGCAGAGTATCTAGCCAGATATATCAACGCCAGTCCGAAACGGAAGGTGCCGTTGTTATGGCAGGGGCTCGAAACCTCGTGCCACATCATGTTTCAACCAGGAGCTAAAAATCCAATTTAACGCTGAGCTGGGGTTCAAAAGAACAACCAGCTCAGCACCGGCTCTTCTACTGAGGAGCTGGACGGCCCTCCTCGCTGGGTGCTTCGGTGCTTATGGTCTGGCAGTGTAGCCCGAG
>JWZT01001076.1:343158-353879 GCA_000827895.1 Thelohanellus kitauei | reverse complement strand
GTAATATTCGTCTCAAAAAGTAAGCTTATAATTTTAAGCTCCGAAAAGAGAACCAGAAATCATTTTGGTGCATTTAATCAGTGAGAAATATATTCTGGTTTTATTGTTCGTTTTTCAAGAGCCATTTTAATAAAGGGATGCACTGTCATTAAAACGTACCTTCTATGAATGGCAAGTCTTTTCGATTTTCCATCCCATCAGACAATATCGTAGAATCTAAGTTAAGCATTGTTACATTTTTAGTCCATAAATTTACCTGATTAGTTATTTTGAAGAATATTTAGCCAAATTATACTGTTCATGATATTTCTAACAATAATAAGTCATTGTTGAGTTAAAAATATATTAAATATAAAACAGTATTTATTTGGGGCAAATATTTGCAAAAGTATACGTGTAATGACAGTTAAAATTTTTTTACATTATTACACATATGATGATTGTAGAAACAAAATTATCCTATCTCAAACAAAAGGCGATATGAATTTATGTTGGCCATCGAAACTACTAGATTTTATGTCGTCAGTGCAGAGGTTTTCAAACTTTTGATAGTATGAAACTCAGACACACTGTAATCTAGGACGGCGGACACTCTAGAAACACTTCACATACACAAGTATAAAACCTCTAAAGAAGTATGGTAAATAAATTATTGGTGTGTTAATATGTGACATTTCAAAACTTATTCATTTCTCTCTATACTTACTAGCGTCTCAATTTGGATATGCAAATCGATGAGACGGCATTTCGGGAGCTCAAAAATAACAAAATATAATCTAGCTTGGGATATTTATCAAAAACCAATGAATGGAGTTAACAATACCATTTCTTAAATAATCATGATGACTTTAGAATAATGTACAAGCTACAAAACCAGGATTTATTAAATTTAATTCAATTGATAATGTGTAGTGAAATGATCATACAGATAAATAGATATCTTCAATGATAAAAGTAATGCTTTAAAGGCATCATTAAATGAAGGTATGTTTTGTTTATCTAAGATGCAAAAAGTATCAAAAGAATAAAAGAGTAAATGGGCATTGATGGCAAGATGATGTGTGGCGAAACTATCATATATAACCAATTTAAAACATAGATAAGATATTCTTTTTGGAAGTATATTTGTAACAGATTTATATTTGACTTGTATTGTTCTTCTGAATCTTATTGGTATGAACAGTTTGTGATAAACTAAGTTATCATATTTTCGACATGACGTCATCACTGCACATTATTGTTTATTACATTGTGTATTTGATGGTTTTCTATTTTGATTAAAACGTTTGATATTGAAGACCGAACTATATAATACGGAAAAATATTTTAGTTCAGGTTTATTTTTAGTCATATTAACTTGTGTTAATTCTTTCTGGATATTTTAGAATGTTTTCTAAATATGTTGAATGAGCTTTTGTTAACATGTGTAAAATGTATTTATTTTCAATCAACTCACGTGGATTATTTGGTCGAAAGGACTTGATAAAAAATTTATTGTAAAAGAACATGTCCCAACTCCCATCCAATAAAGAAAAATCTATAAAATTTCACAGGATATTAATGAAACATATCTTGCAGCTTGATGTCGTTACCGATCGAGAGATTTTTTAATGGTAAATAGCTGTATTTTATCAAATGAGAGAAAACTTTGATATTCGCTTCTCTGATTACTGTAAATCTACTCAATTAAATAGCAACTTACTCATGATATTCCAATACTTTATAAAGTGGCTTTGGTGCAAAATTTATATAAAATATCTCAGGAGGTTCCTAGAGGTATTAAAATATAAAAATCTTGATTCTATAAAGTTTACAAAAAATGTTATGCCGATACGTTTCATAAGCTGTTAGATGTAAGCAAAAATTCTTGAAAAGATACGAAATGGTCTTTAAATATTAAGTTTTATCATTTCTATTTTCTTACTTATTATTGAATCCAAGATTTGGATGTTGAAATCTCTCTTTCTCTTCTTTTCGGACAAAGTTTAACGAATATCGATTTGCAATGTTGTCTCAGCTCAAAATACTTGATAAAACTCGAATAACATCGATGTTTCACCTACTTGATGATAATTAAGACCTTTCAAGACTTTATTATTCTATTCTCATTCGATAATTCTTGTTTTCTCTACCGCTCTTCTACGTGTACATTGACTAAATTTGAAGAATGATACTTTTTTATTCGTCATCATGAATTGCACAAACATTTATACATTGAATGCACGTGAAAAAATAATTTAATTTGATGGTTTATGTTTTTATTTATTGTCTCTAAGTGAATCTAAGTGGCCTAACTGTTGAAAAAGTTAAAATTTTAAGGTCCACAAATTAATTAAAATTTTATAGGGTCTTCGGTCAATATTTTCGTTTGTCCAGTCCAAATTTGCCGAAACAAACCAAATTTAACTAGACACATGCTCAAAAAAACAGGTACATCAAATTGGGCTTGACAAGCACTAATTTGACCGAAGACTCTGTAATCTTTTATTGAGTCGTTAAGCAATTTGATGAATGAGACATATATCGACATGTATTATTCAAGATCATAATATGCATTTTCGTGGTTTCAAGATTGAAAAAGACATTATATACTACAAATACGTATCGCTAAGTAAAAAAAAACAACGAGGCCTCGTTTTTACATTCTGCCTTAAAAATAGTCATCCAATATGTAAAACTGCATCTTATTTCATAAATTATGTAAACCTTTTCTTGATCTTTTCGGAAGTGTATGGCAATTTCGGCCGAATTTTACAACTAGATCTGGGTTAACATATTGGATTGATGAAGAGTTTAATATAAATGTTCAATAAATTGATAGTAAAGTAAGAAATCATTATATCGACATAAAGTAAAGGATCGTATCTTTCAAGGATTTCCCGATCAAGTCCGTCACATTTATAACTGAAATTTTGTTGATATTTTGCATTAAAAAATCGATTCGTAAATTTCATTTACATAGTAACATCTTCTGATCTATTTAATCATATTACGGTTATAGCCATCACATTCAGAATGAGTTATTTCTCTTGAGCAATCTTCGACTCCATAAATCTCTTCGGTTTCTGATCTCGAGGACGCTGCCCGACAATGTTCTTCCATGAAGAGAACAGATTTTAACATTGGGTTGAGGAAAGGCGAGTAGGGTGGAAGGTATATTACCATGCGACCATGCTGTTGCAGCATTATTTGGGCCCTATTGGTTTTGTGTAACCCCACGTTGTCCACTATGAAAACACATTCGTGTATTCCATTGGACAAGAACTGTTAAAACGTCTTCATGAAGTATCCACAAAAATATTGTTCATCGAATGATTGATCTTGTGCCTTGAATAATGCTAGGTAACCAATGTCCCCAGATATCAGCAACCGACCTTTTTTATGAAATCGAAAGTTGCGCAATAGAAATTACGTTTTTTGACAATGGTGGCCATTACCAAAATATGATAAAATACAACAGAAGATGTTACTTAGAGGAAATATACGATTCGAATTCATTTATTTTATAATGCAAAAAATGAATAAAATTTGAGTTATATAAATGTGACGGACTTGATCAAGAAACCATATATAAACATTAAAATGTTCTAGAATTATATAGGATTTCCAATATTCGTTAAATATATCTATATTTGTCCTCAACCGAAGAAGATAACATCGTTATTTTTCGTTTTTACGTCCAATCTTTCCTCTTAGCTTCGACATATAACCAAAAAAGAAATGAAATTCAAATGTTTATCCTGAACTATTTAGACAATAATTTAATGCAGAAGTTTCATTTGTAAATCATTAATTATTTTACATGGTTTTGCTTTTGAAAATGGATTTATTGCATCAATAAATGTATTTTTTAGAATACCATTTATGTCTTTTCAATATATAAAATAAAGAGAACATCACTGTTTTCAATAATTTTCATGTTGATTTAATGAATATTACAAGAACTTTTGCGAATATTTGTATGACGAGTTTCGAATTTTATTTGGTTCATAAACGATAGATTTATGAAAAATACTTCATCAATTAAAAAATCCATTTATAAATGCAAATAATCTACTTTTAAAAGCAACACATGGTATCAATGTAATTGAATATCCGACCTACAAACGCCTGAATAGAAATCTTTCAATATATAACATTCACAATATTACAAATTATGGTTATATTCAGTGAATTTCTATTTCTAGCCCTGAGTAATACAATCTACCCTAATGTTGACGAATATGGTAAATAATGGTATTAGAACTAGATAAAAATACTAATTTCAGTAATTATCCACGAGTAATTCCTGATTAAGTCCCATCATCATTTTCATTTTTTTTAATATTCATGAAAGACACATATCCCAGAAATCAAACGCAAAAATACATTTGAAATACTATTCGACAATAATGACACGATACTGCGTCTATACGGCCGAAACTTATCCTTATAAAATAAAAAACATGCGCAATAACCAATGTACTAAGATATATGAAAGTAATACAATTAATTCTTAATCATATCAAAATAATAAATACAATTAATCATGAGAATCGGAATGATTACCTCAAGGTATCGTTTTAGCATACCTGAATTTAATGCGCATAATTAATCGATCGTTACATTGATTGTGGGTAGTAAATCATCTGAAATCTGCATAAATAATCATGGGAAACTCCCATTTAGTGTCATCAGTTTTATTCCATTATAGATATATGATAATTTGATCAGAACCACCAATACCTTCAACATTGTATCATTTAATAATTCTTAAGTGTCGGAAAATTTCGGCATATCCTAAGAAAGTATTATTCCACAAATAATGTTAATGAATTAATACCAGTATATCGTACCGAATAAAACCGAGATTGTTGTAATTTATTTTATGATTGTAAAGACAATGATAACTAATTATACAAGGATATGACCTAGCAGTTAAAATTTGTTACCTAATTTTGGAGCCATTAAAACTATCCAAAGATTGTAGAATGATTCTCAAAATACATTATTGATACATTTACAATACTCAGAAAGATTTGTGATTGTTTTTAATTTATGTTCCTAAATCAAGTTGATTATCTTTTTTTAATTATGAGCCTAGTATAATGCCATATTTGTTCATTAACCCTTATAATTATAATCCGTAATCTTCGTAATCAGCCTCAGATCAGGTAAGTTATTCTCTTTAGATACTGTATAATTTTTTGCTATTTTCCTAAATAGAGCATCTTTCATTCTTCCCGATGCTTAAGTTTGGCCGTTTTAATCATCTGATATCAATAAGTCATCACAAAAACTTAAACTTTTTTACGTCTTGATTTTGAGGATTTATTTGTCAATAAATAAAAAATAAGAAACCACAGGATATTTTTTATGATTTTGGGAGAAGGAAGAAAGCTGAAACCTTATCCATAAACAGTTTTCATAATTTCATTCTGTTAAATCACTTTCTATGTTCTACAATTATTGAATTTACTGGATTCAAGGGTATAAAACCAGCCAGTCATTAATAGAAACATCTTCTTGAAACGTGACTAAATGCCGAAAAAACACAACTCACATCTGATCTTGTACTTGTGTTCCTTTTTTAACTACCAGACTAAAACACCCATTTAATTTACACATATTTAAACAGGAAATCCATCAAAAGGTTGTAAATGCTAAGTAATTTGATGCTGTCAAAGAATCTACTAATCGACTAAATCATTTTTTAACCTAGAAATCGTTATTTTTATTTCATATTACTTTCAATATTTTGAGGAATAAAATCCTGATGAAATGATTGGTTCATACACATTTTGAGATGATTTATACATCTAAATATGACCCAGATTTTGAGAAGGTACCTCTACACCTAAATCGATTCAATGAAACACCTTTTTTAATCTTCAAAACTATATCATCTTTGGAAATGTTTATTTTACAAAATCCAGTCATTTAATTGTTAAAAACAGTAATTTAGGTTCATGAAAAATTTGTAATATTCATCTTTGAAGACTTGTTGCGATTCTAGTCACAAACATTTCTCTAAACCGTTGGTCAATTTCGAATAAATGTTACCCGAGAATATGTATCAAAACCTTTTGGTGATATTATTTCTATCTCAGCGTGTCTGGACAATGTATAATTGACTTTAATCAAAAAGAAATAACGGAAACATTAATAAATTACTATTTAATTGAAGAATAGTTTAATTCTACCATCAACTCCTCGATTTTTGAGCGTTTATGTAACAATTTAATTTCATATTTCAATAAATTAATATAAGAGTTGTCAGTTACACCATTGTATTGAAATATATTAAGATTTTATGATAAATATCATACAAAGACTTTCTCATGGACAGAATAAAAAATATTCGTTCATCGTGAAGTGTCACGTTTTGATATACATTTTGAGGTTTAGAGAAACTTAAACAATAATACTTGAAAATTATGAAAAATATAAGATATCTTTGTACGTAAGTTCATCTTGAATTTTTCATAGGTACAAAAAGTAATTATTCACCAATGTTTTGTTGTCTTAATTCTGGTTCTTTTATTGGATGTTTTGATTAAATTCAAATTTTGTTTGAGTTTTGATAACCAAAGCTTGTTTTAAAGACCTGCTTTGATTATATGTAGTGATTATTTTATACGATGACGTCACATGTTTGTCGAATTCATTAAATGTCGTCAGGGCTTTTAAGCCATTAAATAGGATGATAATTTATTTTATATAAGACGATTTGTTAAATTTATTTACAATCTTAATCGAACGATTGTCAAGGAAATGCATATCAGTGAATGGTTTTGTGGTGAGCAGGGTGGTTGAGGGAGGTAGGGGGGTTAATATTTGTATCTAAATGGTTAATATAAATATGTAGTGTATGGATTTAAATTCGAACTTTACATTAGCTAATGATATATCTTCAAATGATTTTTTTTTAAAATATGTGAAGATCTTTTGTCTCTGAGTATTTATTGGATAAAAAATAATTAACTGATTCATCAATAATTAGATTCATAGAATTCGAGACGAAGATAAACGGAAGAGGGGTAGGATTGATTGCTCGGGGTCAACTTCAAATATCTTTAACAGTGAACAATTAAATATTGTAGCAAAATTAAAAATTTTCAATGATTTACTGCTATTTAATTTCAACAAATTTATTCTAGATATTCCATGGAACAGCCTGATAATACATCCCTTTCGTTATTCGATTTGATTCCCTGTCCAAAAACCTTGGAATATAGCAACCCGTTCGATTTAGATGAGTCGGTATAATTATTTAATATATGAGGCGCACTTATCACGACCTAATTTGATGGTTCCTACAAGCTATAATCTTGAAAGTGACATCGAATTCATTCAAAACGGTAAATAAGATTTGGTATTTAGAAGATTTTTGGACTTATGTTCGAGTATGTATCAGAAGACCGGCGACGTATCGCGAAATGTTAACCACGAAATTGTTACATGATCACCCAAAGAAGTGGTTTCAGATAATGAAGCCATATATGTTCGTACAATCAATCTACAACGAACTAACTCGTTATACATTCAACGCATTCAAACTTTCAGGTGCGGGGTTAGATGCATATTTTCTGAGCCATATCTTAAATTCCAACACTAGTTTTTTTGGCAAGCAGTCGATACAATTCAAAGCTTGTGCGGAAATATTATTTACAAGATCCTACGAGGTTAGTAACCCAATGACAAAAGCAAATCATGGAGATCAAAAAAAAGTTCCAAACAGGTACATGCGTTTAATTGTAGTTCACGGTCATGATTTGTGTGACTCTATATGCTCAAAAATGAAAGGATCATCCAGAATATTTTTCTATAACGTGTTGAATGTATTTTTTTTCACGAAAAGACGCGGAGATACGACCCAGCAGATACTTATGCAGTAGACATTCGACTTTTTACTGATGTATTCTGCTGATAAACACAGGTGGATTATTACAAGCAAAACAAGGATATATTCATCGATATTTTCAGTCGAAGATCTTTTTCTAACATCCGGAAAATTTGTCTGAATTTCAGAGAAGTAATATAGTTTATTATAGAATTTCGGAAGGGACATCACGGGCCAATTAAACGTGTTTCATAAATCGAAGCTACAAAAATTCGCTCAGCTCGTTTGTAAATGGATTTTTAATCAGCCAAATATTGCTTAAATAAAAATCGTTATTTTGCGCGCTGTCTCAAGAGATACGTAAAAAGAGACGACCCTAATGGAATCATCAGACTGACGATCACTCGATCCGAGGTAAACCCACATTTTAATTTCAGATCGATCTGGCGGATATTCTTTATGAATATGTCCTCCAATACAAGAAATTGCCAATAGATGAAATTCAGCCTTTATTCAAATATCACAAGACACTTTTTGAAAAGTTCATTAAGCCAATGCTAAATCAAGATCAGATTTGAATTGATATAATTATCTAGATAAATATTATATGAACCATCTTAAATTTAATCTACTGTCAGAATTAATAACTAGAACTGAAAGATCCGTCTTATACTAACCATTCTTCCCCTCCTCTAATCCATTTGTTTAAAAAGTGCACACAAAATTTTTGCCGGATCATGTATATTTATTTTGTAGGTTTGAAACGCATATGTTAAAACTTAAATGACTGCTCTTCGTTATCGTACTATCCGCTTTATATTTTATCGGACTCCACCCGGGTTTTGCCGGTTCGTTTAATACAGTAAGTCATAATTATGGTCGTAGTCGTTAAAGCGTCCATTCTCAGTGAAAATTATCTTCTTTAATCTTCTGTATACGCTACCATTTTCCATTTCAAAATTTCTGGAATCGGTGGAATGTAACCCTAAAAATATACCGTTTCCATTTCATTTCCTGCAAATTTCTAATTCATATAATTAATAAAATTTAATGGTCTGATGTTGTATCGAGGATTTAACCGAGAACTATTATTTTTTAATATAAATTACATGGTTTCAACAATTATTCTCTTAGATTTATACACGCGTATCAGTTAAAAAATAACCTTATCAAAAATATTCCGTAACAAGATAATTCCGATATCATAATTTGTCACATTTCATCATGACGAAGACAGTTTTATCGAACAAAGAGAGGTGTGGAAAAGTGTAAGGGGTGATTAATATAAAAATGCACGGGTGATCATTGCAGTAAAAACGTCTACACGTGCGCAAATGAGATATTAAGATTGCGGTGGATATATTAACCGCTCGAAGAACAGCATAACCGTGTGTATAATTAAAGAAGATCTACAATATTAAATTAGATTCATAAACATTATTCTGTTTTAAATATTCATTAAATTTCTCCTAGAAGAATTTCGTTGATGAGAGATAGAATGGAAAATTTGCGCGCGGATGATTTTAAACCCTGTCCTTAGTCTTTTGTTCAAGAATAATATATATTATGTTTTTTATTAGGCCCTTCATTCACTTAAGAGAATTTCATTCGTTTTTGTGTTTCGAAATCCACTGCGTTCATTACAATGTAAAGTGTAAAACCGCGATTATTAATGTATATATGAAAATTATTCAAAAAATACCCTTTTTCGATATTTTGTGAATTTAATCGGAGGAATGACATGTGAGAGAGGATTCCGTATCTTTGTTTCGTAAGGCTTTGATTTCCCCGAATATCTTTTTAGCGGTGGCATTATTTTGTGTGGCATATTGTTTTTAATAGAATTTTTTCACGATTATGTCAACATAAAATCTAAATCTTTACCATGATTAATTCGTTTTCTACGAGAATATTTGATATTATCATATTCATATAGCCGCCATTTGTACTTGGTTGAGCGTGGTTGATTATGAATTACTGTGTACATCCAAAATTTCATAAGCCATTTAAATTCTATGTGACTGTTATTCGTGTATGGATTTTAAAACGCCTGGTTTCAGAAATCGTTGTGACAACAAAATAACGAAAGTAGAACATTTAGATAGTTTTATCATTTGAAATTCAAAGATTCAACAAATTCACTATAAGAGTATATATTTCATCAGAATTATTAGAACCTAAACAGCCCTGGAATCAGTAAATCTATGTGTTAAATGACCGAAAATTTCATACTGAAGCTCCTATCTAGATAAGAAGAATCAAAGTTAACACAAATATAAAAGAAGTGTATACACACCAAACACTCTGGAAAATTAAGAAAAATCTATGCGATTACTTGATGGGAATGTATTCTGCTTAGGGTTTTGAAGAACCTATTCTTGTAATTCCCATATTACCCTATAATAAATACAGGAATTCTGATTCCTAACTAATTAATTGAATTTTGATCTCTTGTATTCATCATTCTAAAAATATGGAAAAGTAAATTCAAATGATCGAAATATTGCGTACTTGAGCTCTATTTTAAATCTTACATTATTATCTGTGAATCTATGATTTCGAAAGAATTATCAATATATATATATATATATATATATATGTAAAAGTCAACATTTATGTGTTGAAAAATACAGCTATAAATACATTTCAGATATCTAAATGGACTAATGGCTTGAAAATATCAAGAGGTAGTTTAATTAATTAAATATGTGTCGATTGGGTCACATATGATTGAAACCTTAATTTATGACTGATTTCAACTCGTTAAATTAGTGAGTCGGTATTCTTAGAATAGCTGAATCCACATGTACCACGAAAAGTACAATTTATTAACTGAGATATGGATGGAATATATATTGGAAATTATTTTAATAATTATGATGATACCAATCTTATGGTG
>JWZT01001076.1:315193-325780 GCA_000827895.1 Thelohanellus kitauei | reverse complement strand
TGTAGGTTTTCTTAAAGCCAAATATCGTGTTTCAAGTTCGTATTCGCCGACTTTATTGTTAGGTTAAACTCGGAACTTTTCGTTTGAAGCATTGATAGGAAACTTATAGTACCTATTCGTGAATTTAATTGTTCACTTTTATCACACAGACAAAATAAAATATAATTACAATTATTATCAACGAACCTTCACCATTTCAACAGGGATGGGTTTTATTACATGATCATCCGTGTATACCCAAGTTGTTATTGACAAACTGTCAACGAAAATATCCGATAAATGGATGATCAACTACTCTAATCACCACCCTGCAAATAATTTTGATCATAATCAAAGTTGATTACTGTGCAATATAAATTTCTCACTTAGGATCCATGGGTTCCTTATATATATATGAAAACAGCAATTATGCTAACTTAAACAAACAATCAACAAGTGTCGGAATTTTATGGCTTAACTGAAACAAAATTCCGGTAGCATTCAATAATATCGTGTTTATTAACACATTATATTCGCAGATTTTGTATCGGAAAAAAGCGCATGTCTTTCAGAATTATGTTTTGTTTACCTATAATTACAAAGGATAATTAAATAAAAACCTATCGTTATATTAATTAAGAAAACATAACAGGATATGTTTGGATCACCTTACTTCCTGACTAATGGATTCTTTTCGGTAAAATGAGGTTATCTTTCTAGTTTATTGCTCATTTATAAATCGTTGTTTTCTCATTAAAAACGATGATTAAAACTCGTAATTATATACATATATCACTCTTAGTAAGTCATTTCTTGTAAAAATCTGTAAAATGGCTGATCATCAATAATTAATGCCCTCATCTTTCAATTCAAGCCATTATATGGAATGCGGCCATCATTCTGATCTTATTTTTATTTATCTTTCTTTTGATGTGAATAAATTTCTGATCTAAAGTAAGAATCTCCAAAAATAATCAAAAAACACTCTTAGATACTACCACTGTATCTAAATATCTATATGAACTCATTTACTCAATTTCAATAACTGACTTGATTTTTTGCGACGATCCCAAATTTTGGTTGAATCATTTCCATATTAGACAAAAATTAAAGCCTCAGTTTCAAGTTTTCCATATCAAATAAGGTCAGGTTTTGTATCAATATTGAAGATTTTGAAAATTTAGAATTTGTTCAAAGGAATGTTATTTTATTTCGTATAGAATATTTGATTTAATTTATTAAAAATCATGAATAAAATATATGATTTTGTGCAATTTCTATCGACTTATGTCGATCATAACCGATAAAATTTCCGTTTTTGAAAAATTTCATTTCTTATAAATATATTTAACCATTTCAAGCCTTATAATTTTCAAATATTGATGCCAAATTTGATAGAATTCAGAGAAGAACGAACTGATGGCGCCGTTTCTGGTCATAAAATCTGATTGCGAGGTTGTACATCTGATTTTGATTTTATAAAAATTCATAAAAACGTTGTTTATAATTTATTGTTGAGATCAATAACATGGGTATTTTCATTCTTCGATAAAAGCTTCTGTATCATAAATATCTTACAAATTTAATGTGAAAATCCTTTTCCCTACATTTAAATGATCGTTTGTATAGAGTGATTCGATGAATTAGCATCTGAGTGATGAATTATTCGATATATATCTTCACGAATCGCCTTTTGTAAGCTATTTTTTTGATTAATTTCATTACAAATATATCTTTTTTCAGGGTAATTTATAGTAAATGTTTTTGAAAATTAGCTCGTTTTCTAAAAATGATAGATAAAAAACGTCAATAAGTAGGTATATTAGCGCATGGCATTAAAAAAACATATCAACATTTTTGCTAGTTAATATTCTTCAATTTCTCTATTGTAATCAGCTAAAATATATTGACTATAAGGTTTCTAAGATGAAAATAATTTTTTACTTTTTAGCATTAACTCGCGATGTAAATAAAAATGTAGATGATTTTATGACTAAACGTAATACAAAACAGTGGACGATTTTTATTTGCTTTAAATAACTAAATGACTAAAAATACGGTCAAACAATATAAAAATGATTCATTGTTACAGATTCTTAATTGATGTAGTGAAATCGAACGATTATTCTGAATATAATTTAATCTTACATCGTTTTTATATTATACAATTAAATTTAGTCTCTAAATTTCATGCAGAAGCCTGATAATAATCTCTTATTCTCATCTGAATTGATTCCCTATCCAAAAACTAATGAATATTCAAATGAATTCGATGAGGATGCATCGGTAATGTCTATTTAAATGAGATACCCTCTTCACAGCCTAATTTGTACGTTCCAACATACTATAATCTAGAAAATGACGTCGAATACCTTCAGAACGGTTATTGATATGTGTAATTTAGGAGATTTTTGGACATATGTTCATGTTTGTATTCACAGACCAGCAAAGCATCGCGAAATGCTAACAAAGAAATTGTTACAGGATTACTGGCTGAAGTGGTTTGAGATAATGAAGCCTTATATATTCGTACAATCGATATCCAACGAACTCAATCGTTATACCTTCGAAGCATTCAAAATTTCTGGCCCTGGATTAGATGTATATTTTCTGAACAATATACTAAATCCAAAATCAAGTTTTTTAGGAAAACCATCGATACAATTGAAAGCTTTGGCGGAAATTTTGTGTACTAGGTCCTTTGAGGTTTGTCATTCATTGATGCAAGCAAATAGTCGAAATCAAAAAGAAGTTCTTCGAAGGTTACGGGTGTTGAATATCAGTTTACGAACAAGATTTGTCCGACAGTGTTTGCACAAAACTGAAAGGATCCGCGAGAACCTTTTTCTATAATGTGTTAAATGTATATATTTTACCGGATAGATGCGGAGGTATTCGGTTGACGATTCCTATGAAGTAGATATTCAACTTTTTACTGATGTATTCAATGTGCTATAACAGGTTATATTTTACAAGAAGAACAAGAAACAACTTATTGAAATTTTCAGTCGAAGAAGTTATTCGGACATCAGAAAAATTTGTCTAAATTGCATGCAAGTAAAATTTTCGGTGAATAGAATTTTGAAATTGACATTACGTGCAAATTATACGTTTACGAGAAATCAATGATTCAAAAATGCGCACTTGTTGTCGGTAGGTTTATTTATAATCAGGCAAATACTGCTCGGATAAAAACCGTTATTTTGCAAGCAGTCTCCATAAATATATAAAAAAGAAAAACATGTATGGGGTAATCAGACTCATTATTACTCGGTCTGAGGTATACGCATAACCTAAAATTCAGATCGACCTTGCCAGTATTATTTATGAATATGTAAATCAATACAAGATTTTGCCCATTGAGGACGTACAACCTTTATTCAAATCACACAAAATTCTTCTTGAAAATGTCATCAAGCCTATGCTCAGTTTATAAAATAAAAAATTTACAATTATCTACTAAAATATTTTATTCCGCAAAACTTTTGATTTGAATTTTCTTGATAAAAAAAATAGATTTAGATTGGTAAGAACCGTGGCTTCGTCATCGCATAAGCTTCAAAAGAAAAACACGGCTCATTTTTTCTCATTCAATTATTCCGGTCATTAGTAAATAAATAATTGACGTTATTAATTTCATGCATATTACTGATAAAAATCGGACGATATAGTAAAATGAAGTCATTCATACATGCGCAAGATTTTTTCAAAATTTTGATCTCCATAGAACCACCAATTCGTTAACGCAGCCGTATTCTGAAGATGATCTGTACGCGTGATATTTTTGTCTGAAAGTTTCTCACATTCTACTTCCGGTCGAAATCAGAAGAATGACTATCTTGGGTATAGCCCTAAAAATGATTAATTTATTTGGAATTCGACGCAATTTCAGTCAAGTAAAAATAGGTTAATTAATGTACCGGTACACGAATGAACTACCTCTAGCCGGAACAACAAAAGAACGATTTTGTACAGATTAATTAGTTACTAATGTGTTTTATTTTCTCTTTTAAAAAGAAACATGTAGAAATTCCTCTCAATGATCCTATGCCATCATATTATTATGCCATGTTTATTGGTATTAAATCAAACACTGTATATAAAAAGTTGGGTTTCAATAATTTTTTTACATAAATACGAGATTCTCCGAAACATCACGACGATTATACATTTGAAAAAATCCAATGATACGAAATACCGCCATTTGTTTGTTAGTAAAAACACCATATAATTATTGTATATCTAGCACACTTTGATTTTTGAACATCATCCATTTAAAATAATTATAAATCGTAAAACATTTCAAGGAACAAGCCGTTAACGGGGTTAAATATGATATGTACCAGTTAGAGAGCAACGCTTAAGATGCATTAAGAGAGCAAAGTTGTTATCATTCGAAAACCATCAATGATTTATAATTGATTAACGTAAGAAACTCATTCGAAAGAAATATGTAATATCTTATATTTTATCTTGTTGTATGATCAAATACTTATCTTGAACGGCTGTTAAGTTCATTAACATTTTAGTACAATCAGATGCACTTCTAAATCTAAAAAATCTTATGGTCCTATGTCAAAATACTTAAATAAAACCATTTACAATTCATTTAATCGATACAGGAATTGACCAAAAACAATATTTATATTGTAATCGCGATATCTCGTTTCTATGATTTCTATTCAAACAATAGGCCAATTTAATTATCATTCGTTTTGAAATAAAACCTATATCCGATCAGTTACATTGAGATTTCTATAAAAAATATAACGTACTATAACAGACATTAAGCCGCGCCTTATCTTACAAGATCTTGAATCCTGTCACATATATAGGTGGACTCTACAAACCAGAATATACCGAAATGGCGCTATTAATAATCATGCATAACTATTGAAACTATTTAATGAAGTAGGTAAATTTTTGGTGATGTACGTTTCATATCTCAAGGATATCGTGTTAAAATATCATTGTACCATATGGTTTTTCTGTTAACATACGAAAATTTTCTTGGCTACAGAATTTATACTATTTCTTATGTTTTAATAGTCCTTGAGAGTATGGTTACATATTTTGCATAAATCATTCAAATAATTGCAACAAATAAAAACATACTTGTTTGACGGTATAAATTAACATTTTATAAATACATTTTTGTGATTTTAAACTCATTTCAATTTTCTCTAGAAGAACCGTAAATGAAAATTTATAAAGAGTTTTATTCAGAAGAATCAAATATGATAATGAATTGACTATATTTTCAAGTAGATATAGCTCACCCGTATACTGGCCTTTCCCCTACATTTCAAAAAATCTTATTTTTTACATATTTTCGATGTAGAGTTCCAATCTTTGGAAAACCCTCATAGCTAATAATCAACAAGTACGTGAAGCTATAAAAATTCATATATTAGCTACATCGTTGTATAAGAAACAGGGTTAAAATTTTTGCGAAAAAGGAGCAAATCATACACTAGTAGGTACTCTATGGTGAATAGAGTATAATCAAAGATACATATGAGGTATTTAACAATTAATTCGACTTGTTGGCAATAAAAAATTTTCAACAAATATCTCTAAATGAGTTCTTCAAAAACTGTTAACCGATTTTAAAATTTTCAAACAAAACTATTTGCATCAGGCTGATTAAATTTGCACGATGAAATACTGCATATATAGGATTACATCCATTACTTCATGATCGTCTATTTTTCATATGTTACTAGAAATCCTTATTTTCCTATATCACTGTGCCCATGTTTAGTTTTTTAAGTTATTCGCATTTACAGTTCTAAGTTGGTATGTACTTCATAAACTACCTGGTTTTGAAATCGCAACATAGAAACTTTATAGTGCTAATGTAGCTGCTGAATATTCATGGAAATAATTATGGAATAGTATAATATCACGTAGATGTTCTTCACTAATTATTTCGTAAAATTAAATATTCTAAATAAAAATCAAGATATTGCGTTTATCAATCATATATTTCGTTTTTTCATGGGAATCGGGGATATATTTGTCACTGTGTTCTAAATAATTTGTCAATTTATGTGCCTTGATCACGTTTTTTGCCGTTCGGATTTGATTCATTAAATTAATGTGACAATATCGTCAGAAACTTCTCACAATACTTTTTTCGCTGTGAGAAAATATTCTCCATTGGATTCAGGAAGTGGCTGTAAGGAGGTAAATATAAAACTTCATGGCCCTAAACTGTGATCCAACATTTTCTTGGCGACCCTTTATGAAATATGTCATTGTCCATTATTAAAAAAACGGTTTTCAGCTGTTTTTCCTTAAGAATTTTCATTAATTCTATCCTGAAGTGAATATAAAGGTCATTATTAAACTCCCTTTGTGAAACCTTATCAAACATAATCGAAGTTGTGGATATGGCCGAGAAAACTGGTTTGTTCCCGCATAGGATTATTGTTAGAGTTGGATTTTCATTAGTTGCCCAGCTGTAATTTCGCCTCATCGAAACGTTAAGTCCTGTTTCATCGATAAACAGGACTAATCTATTACGCGAGGAATATTCGATGTATTTGATGACATAATCATGTCTTTCTTGGGTTATGCCAGCAATGTTCGTCGTTATGGAATAACTTTTATCTTTTTAAACTATTAATTATACTCTTTTAAATATGCGCTACTGTGTTCTTACTTATTCGTATGTTTGTTGCATTGAAAAATCGATCTGATACATTTTGTAAAGTGAGTGAGCATTCATCTTCGGCGATGTCGCACAAAATACTCACTTGACAGCGTTTAATGATTTTGCAAGATTCCCGTCCTTCGGTGCTTTTTCGGTTTATACTGATATTTGATATTCTTTCCATATCCTATTAATTGTGGATAAATTAAAATCAAACATTCTCAAAAGTCCCAATAAATAGTTATTGTGCGATATTGAATTGATTATATGCACACGGCACTCGTTTGATATGGTTTTGTATATTCATCTTCCATTCGAATTTTCTGTCAATTCTAGACGTTATTATTTTCTTAGTTTTTATATTTTTATATATTTCCATTTTACATGATAAAACTTCCAATTCAATGTGCGCATATTCCATTTTTATGGCGAAACGTTGTATATCATTCAGAAGTTTTAATATCTCTTAAAGAACCATGAAATTTAATGTGCGGTGTGATCGTTCTCGATTATCACTGTTTTGATAAAAAAAAAAGAAGTTTATTTAAATTGGTTTGTCCATAAAATTCTAGTGTATGTTTAAAAGTCCATTCTTTTAATGTTTATAAAAAAATATCTGAAAAATAGATGTTAAACTTTTCCGCACGTGTAAATATAAAAATGTTTTGTCGTGATTTTTATGGAGAAACTTTGGAATTGGATTTACAGGTTTAAAAAATACCACTTAAATACATTAGAGTACGTTCTACGTGATCATAACTCGATATTGGGGAAATTCATTTCTCTGGAATGATATTTTTATTTAGATGTTTGGAATCAATTACCAAATAAAAAAGACAAAGAATGCCATGAAAGCGTACACAATTAACTTATTTAAATCGTGACTGATGATATATTTTGTTTCAAAAATAAATAGGGTGAATGTTTGGGTCAAATGGATTCCCAGATGTAGTAGAATTCATAACCAATTAAATAAATGAAGACAATAAACCTAGTTATCGACCTATTGATCGCTCATCGCAGTTCGGCCGCATGCACATATTATAGACCCTATCCAATACTCTCGCCCATGGAAAAGTAATATGTTAGTGTCTACTGCCTATACGGACGGAGTAAGGGAGAAACATGGAATACACGGTCCTGAAATATTAGTGATTATATCTAGCATATAATCTCACATCTCGTTTAAATGATAAGATTATATACAAACCATTAGAGACGAGAACAATAAATTTCGGTCCAATATGTGAAGGTCAGTTATATGATCGATTCAACCTCAGACCTTTCCAAAATTTGAATAAGAATATGACAACAGGTTCATTCAAACGCACCATCAATTTAATATTATCGACGGGTAATGCCTCTATTCAGATAAACGAAGGACATTCCTTTTCTATGGATGAACAAGATATTTAGATTAATTAGAGGCAATTTATATGATGTTAAAAAAAAGTGAGCTGAACATTATATACTACGAATATTGTAAACATAATATTCAGGGTAGATATCACAATTTTTGAGATCAAAAATCGTTCCACTTTACATCAGCGCGTGTACCAGTGTAATGAGCCACGGAAAAACAAATTGATACGATCTTTGGTGGAATAGTGTGATTTAAATGGTGTGATATATTTTCATCTAAAACGATATAGCGTACGTGTTAGGGTATCCCCAACATTGCCTTTCGAAATTATTGATGCTAGCTTTCACTTCACACCACGTAGAACAGGATGATACAAGCTCTCATTTCTCCAGAATACAATCAAATCTGGCTGAGTGCAATCAATTAGGCGCACACTGTAATAAACTGACGATTTTTCTCCGTTTCCTAGGCCGTGATCTTAACCAGGCTTGACCGTATATCAAAGAGCCTCTTATCATTTCACAAAGACATTAATAATTCAAGAGTAATCAACAGTACAATGAAGGAACCATTGAACCACGAAATAGCTCAATTGATAAAGTTAAATAGGGCACTTCGGTGATTTTCGAGTAAATGGGCATTAATACCCATCAACAAATTATACTCTTTTTATTAACTTGTTGGCCTTTAGATTGGAGATGAGAAGCAAAAAGATATGGATCTATTGACACTGCGCTCGTCGGCATCAATGTTCGCCAATTCTCGACTTGTCGTTATCAAAAGATGGATTCGGTCAGATATTCATTTATTTTTGAAAAGGATACATCCTATATTTCATGGGATGTATGAGAAGTATGGATACTAATTATATGTCGTGACATGCGTATTTATTAATTATATTTTTAATATGTATTATCAGAATATTGATTCATTTTGAAAAATTGTTTTAAGCATTAAAATGAATTTTTCGAACCTCAAAAAAATTATAGACAAAAAGACGATTGATATCGATGGTTGAGATTTTTTAATGGTCATTTAAGATTATGGAGTGGCATCCCTTAATTAGGGTATTAACTTGTGGTTATAACACGTATTTAACTCCATGATATATGTTATTGTGTGAATCATAAATCACTAGTAAAGGAATACTTCGAATAGAGTACATAAAGCACTATTTGGGGCTTGATAGTTTATACTTCGACGTATATCGTATACCATTAGGATTAATTTAATTACAATATATTGGTTTAATATATCCGAATGGCTTAATGACGTAACAATATTTAATGATATCACAGTTAACGATTAATACTCCGAGGCGGTTTTATTATTTCTAAGGCGTCCATAATATGCCGCTGAACTCTGCAAATGGTTAGTTTTTCTTTTAATAATCGGTTATCATCATCATTTCCATGATTCTCTGCTTCTGAGCCGTTTTAATCCATTTGGTCATCGATTTTTCTCAACGTAAAAACACATCATTTTTATCAACAATCATGAGTATATGCCACTCCGTATAATGTATGTGCCTTAACGATAAAGTTGGGGCTATTTGATGTACTATAATGTTAAAATTAAAGACTTTTGTAACCCTTTTTATTGTTCGCTTTTGATGTCTTATCAGGTACATACTGTTAAGGGTTTTTTATTTGATTTTACACATAATTGGGTTAGAAGTGCCCCTAATGGCTCTGCATAACATCCTTTTTTACTGCTCACATTTTGAACACATTTTATTTTGATAATCAAGTTTTATACACCGATACAATAACGAAGATTTTCGTCAATTATCCTGTTCTGAAAGAACTAGTACTATACATTATGAATATTTAGATTTATGATACGATTGTTTGACTTTTTTTAGATATCTATCCCATGAATGTTCCCCTCAAACGCTAATTACAGTTTTTTGTATCATTCTTTGCATTAATACGGCCAAAGACTGATTTCAAAATTCAGACCTGCCACTTCTAAATTCATCCCAGAGTATGGCTTGTGACATATGAGGTAGCTGAACTTCGTTTCCGCAAATTTGACAGGTGAAAATAATTATATTTGATGGCCCATAATTCTTGTTTTATCATTTATTTGTTAATCTCGTAATTTCAATTTAAAAACGGTTAATATTTGGACTAAAGTGAAACTTTACAGCCTTGGATTTTGCAGGCCTATATTTTTGAAGTTTATACTCTAACAATAAATTTGCCAAATGTATCTTGATATTATTAGACACAGACTTAGATGTACCTGCGTGTTTTAGTACATCTATTTTTGTAAGTTTTGCTTCTTTGAAATATTTTACATGATTTGTAAATTTAACTCATGCTCAGTTAATACGGCACTTGTGACAATCGCAGCACCGACTGATGTAAATGGCCTTGTCAACCAACAACAATTAGGGAAGCAGGAAAATCTTCAAAATGCTTCAATGTAGTTATGATCTTAACAAAGTTTACAACCTATGGACCGACCTCATAGGGATGAACAAATACATGGATTATCCAAGGACATTCAAAAACTTGTCAACATTGTGCAAGATATCGAGCATTTGATGGTAAATGTGAATTTATTCATAAGGGAAAGAAAC
>JWZT01001076.1:301175-313566 GCA_000827895.1 Thelohanellus kitauei | reverse complement strand
TATCAAAAATACATCAATGGCCGCGAACTAAACTCGGATTTGGGTTCGAAGTTTTTAATAAAACCATGGCACGCCGAGTGGCATTATCCACTTCTTACTTTTTATATTCGCATTCCTTTTAATGTCCAATATGTGATATGATTCTTTATTGATGTTAGCATGATATATCTTGAACATATCAGCATGTTATTAATTCAGAATTGAGTGTGCCAGTATTTTCTTTTTATTATTTTTAAGGTGTAAATATTCAAATTAGTCAATATAGAATCTTTTTAATTTTAATATTTGGACATCTTGGATATTAGTTGAGTAGCAAGCAGTCTCCCGCTTCTGTATCTCAATTTGCAATTGGTCAATCTTTGTCTATACTAATTAGACGACATTGAAGCGAAAAAGGATCTTTTGACACTTACGAGAAAGGCTTCTGTCACATCAAATGTTACCTGCTTTTACATGAATAATTATAACTTCCCACCATAAAGGTCCTACACAAAATATATGTGTCATAAAACATCATTATCAGGTATTTTACTCTGTCTTTACCGAATAACCAGACTTGTAACGACATGTTCGTTTCTGATGACAACACATGATTAAATTATGTATATTCAGAAATATGAAGTAATGTACACAAAATAGTTGCCAACCATATTTCTACGCCTCTCTCAGCCAAAATGACAGTTTCTGGAAAATGGAAATGACTTATTTCAGAAAGGATATTAGTTTTTATCGAATTTATTATCATATTTAATGTCCGAAACGATGCACATCTATCAATAAAAATGTAAACCGTTAACACATAAATTGACTCTTGGTTTGTTCAGTAAATGAAACTAACATTTTTTTGTTTAAGTGATCACAATTGATTGAATATCTTTAAATTATGAGTAAAATTAAATTATCATCAGATGAACTCACAAATTTTTTGATGGGCAGGTTATTTGTGTTAAGGCATCTTTCAATAGATTCTAGACTTACGATTGATTTCTTAGATCAACTTTAGACAAAAATAATAAGTCATACTTTGAATATTTGCATAAAACCGACTACAAATAACAAAAAATCGTGCTCTTTGATTATTGCCGATATCTTGAACAATCATATATTTCTTTTTTTTACTTCATATTTTACTTAGAAACCAAATCTTTGGTGCTTTACATAACCTTTTAAAAATATTGAAAATTGGGTATTCAGCCATATGCCATTTACGAATGCTGATGAATATAGCTATATTTATTTTCAAATAAAACTATTAAGCAAAAATAGAAAACAAAAAAATAGTTTCCTGGCCTTTTATAAAAAAAATATTAAATCGAAGAAATCGCCAAGGCGGTTTATCTACTACGATAGTTTGCCAACAGTTCATGGAGTGGAAGTATTATCAATATTTTGAGTAAGTGTAAATAAATCATAGTATGTCGTTTATATCGAATCGTTAAATATGAACCCTCAAAAGGAAATTTGAACTACAGTTAACCCTTGTTACATCATTTTCCATTAATGATGTCTGACATTCAAATGTGGGCACTCAAAAGTTCTTTAACTTATCTTTTTATTATAAAAAAACTAGATTAAATTCTATAAACTCTATCTTTTATTTTCTTGAAAATATGAGGTATGTTTTCGGGTATAATATGAGCATATGTTTACTGAGGTTGCCATCAATCTAACATCAAAAATTACTTGACCATTTATCATTTACCTTCTTTTATAATTACAAAAAACAGACACGGAACATTTAATGTTCTTATGTAAAGTCTGATATCTTGAACGGAAAATTGTGTATTCTACTGTATATATTATTGTACATGACTTATAAATGAAAGAGCAACAGTTTCTGTAAGGTACTGCGGAATTGTTTAATTTTCTTTATCCTTATGAATACACTAGTAAGGAAAAGTTACTCTCGATTATTTTAAAAACTGTAGCCGTACGGAGTTTTAAACACGTGAAACGCCTCGTTTTCAATATTTTTGTGCCCAACCGCTTACAACGTATCAGCTAAAACGATTTACATTCAAAAATTCTTATTGATCGATTCAGTATTCCGGTTTTTGCGATTGCACAAATTTTTAAATTGTGATTTTCACAATTATTTCGAAAAAAAAATCTAGTAATATTTAAAAAAAGATTCATTCTGTGACATTTTTTTAGGAAGACACCTCATTACCTATCCAAACGGCACTGTGGTTTTCTCTTATGGATAAATGTTGATAAGTAGTTTAACAAGAGAAATTGCGCAAAACATCCAGATCTAACATAAGAAGAGTCTTTCGTTCTTGAATGGCATCTTTTCTATTTTAACATTGAATGGAAAATCTACGTTCTCTAGATATGAGTGATATTAATTATGTTGTGCAATCTCCAAAGCATCAACTAAGATCATTTCCTCGTTATTAATCATTTGTTCAATTCAAAAGGGTGCTTTGTTCATAATTCAGAAATGAATCGTCGAATATTGGAAATTAATTTATTCAAAATATTTCTGAAATTCGAAATGAATAACTGATAAATTCATGAATAAAACAACAAGAAGTATATGCAAACGTGAAACTCTTGGCGGAAAATTCTTTAGTTTATAAAAAGCTACGTTTTAATAATTTCTATAATTTGGTTTAATTTACACACGAAGTTAAAAGAATGCTAGATAGATTGATTTACGGTATGTCATGCGCATTTTTCAAGAAAGAAAACAATTTCTGGCTTTATCTCAATTCGCATAAAACCCAAATTTCGATTTTTAACGTCCAGAAATTGATGAATTAAAAATAATAGAAATGGTAAAAAATTGTATAACATAAAGAGATTTTAAAGCCTCTTTTAACATCATTTATGGCAAATATCGTTGACAGAGAATTATATGTACATTCAACCCATGTTTAGGTTCACCGCCTGGAGACCGATAAAAAAGTTTACTCAACGAAAATCGACTGTAATCTATTTTAGGTAAATTTAGAATTATTAAAACTCACTTATCGCAGTGTGTATAATAAAAGACTATTTATCTTCTCAACAATAATTGTAGTTTGAAACATCAAAACATCTCACTCCTATTGTATGCTGAATCTTATCATGTAACATGCGGCTTTTTAATGGAAGTCAGCATATCTCGTGTTAAATTGGACATCTCATCAAAATAGGGAAGAGATGGTGTTAAATTCAACCGGCTAAATATTAACAAGCATTGATTATAAATAGACATTTGATAATGAATTTTCTGCAACAACATACAAAATAAAATTCAATTCGTAAAAAAATGAGTGAAAAAAAGAATCACTATCGAATTTGTCTATCGTTTTTTTTGAGATAATATTAAATTAATCATAATGTATATAACAATAATAGAACATGCGTAGAAAACACTGAGAATCTGATGTTATATTTCAAAGTATAAAATATATCATTATAAATATCGAACTAGGTTCTGGATCAAACGAAACTCATCTTAGTCATCTATTCTTGGGGTTGGATACTAAATGAATTTTGGACGTGGAAGTCATCTGTCTACAATAGATGTCATTGATTTGACAGTGATTTATAGAGAACGCCCGTTTTGCGATCGTATTTTAGCTATAGAATCTAATTATTTGCCAGACGTTTCACAAATAATATCTGATGAAAAAGTCTCGATGAATATTTCCTTTGAATACATGAATAATTTTAGTGGTTATAATTTTCATTTATGATTTTAAAGCTGTACAAATCTTTGAATTAACGATCAATAGTCGATATATATCCAAACGCATGCTATTTGTTAAAATTGGGAAAAACATATATGATGACCCCTTAATAAAATACAAAAAGATCTAGCTCGTATTTCTGATATATACTTTTAATATCCAAATCTACTTAAAACTCTTCTAAAAATTGTCATATTTTTTACCTAGATTCTACATGTAAGGTAAAAATTACATTGATTAATAAACGAATGACACAATTTTTGAATGGGATATGATTTTGTAAGTACTTAAGCATTCTTTTTTAAACAAATGATTATTAATATTCTTGTGAGGTTCATTAATAAGACATTGTCTTGATTACCAATTTATTCTGTCTTTATTCAGAAATCTGACACATTTACGTATTTTGTAATTCATATCGTCAATAGAAAGGTTATATTTCATAAAATCCAAGTTGTTACAAAATAGCGAAAGTTCCACTTCTCCAATAAAATGTACATGGATTAAAATGAAAATATAAAATTTAAAAAATTTGTATACATTTCTAATATTTGAATTGATCTTGTAATTATATTTTTACTACTTTATTAACCCTCAATTAAATTCTATTGACATTTTTTTCATAATGGACGTATGCTATCAAAATACCACCTCATTCAGAAAACTATGCCAATTTTTTGTCAGATATTAACATGCATTATGGCTGTATTACTCATGAAAGCCGTATAGGATGGGTACATGAGGCTCTCTGATATTTATCAAAATCAGTCATACTTGAATCTTACCTAAAATCTTGTGAAATTACCAAGTCTCATGTTATAATTGATTGAAATCTTATAGTAGAAGTTACTTTGGCTATTTTACATAGCCATATTATGACGAAATTGAATAACATACTGTGTAGAAAACGGCCAAGTTTTTCGACCAGTAATGAGATTAGAAACGGATCGTACGGCGCACCTAAATATACTTGTTAATCTTTAGCAATATTATGGAAATTCTGAATCAAATAAGCTGTGCATTTTGAATATACTTGTTGATAAAAATGTAGACTCGTTTGGTTATCAAAAAGTTAGTGACAATTATTGCTAAAAATATGATAGAATATATTAAAAAGACCATCAATTTTGATGTTTATGATAAGCATGTCAAATATTGAACAGTTGGTCGAACACCTGAAATAATAAATAAATATTTCGATATTGTTACATATATTGATTGTAATGTGAGGTATATTTTAAGAAACTGTTCGATATCAGGCTGATGAAAACCAATGATTGTAAATAAATAAAATCGATTAAAATTTTACAAAGGGCATAATAATCCACATCATGAGAGTAATTAGAAAATAGCGACTGTGTTGATTCGTTTTGTATTGCTGCACAACCTTTCATTAGGCGATCAATATATAATTTTTATTGACTAATGTTTCGGATCTCTGAATTATAAAAAAGTGATAATACTTCGCGCTCATGTATACAAAATGTTACCTATTAAAAGTAATTGTAATTTTGATATCGCTCATCAGATGGGTGAGTATTATGATCCTCTCATTTCCCAATACGTATAAAATATATGGAAAACTTTAACAATTCTAGGATTAGTAGAGGGTAATTAAGAGATATTATCAAGATGACATCAAATCAGGGAACTGCGTAAATAAAAAAAATTAAAATACTTCAGTGTTAAATTTTAATCTAAACTTCTGACAGAAGTAAAAAGCTGTTATATGCTGTTCTTTAAAACTTTAATTTAATGTAACCAAGGAATCACAAATATAACTGGCCATCAACTTATTTAATATCGTGTATGATCATGGATTGAGTATTTATTTCATCGAAAACAAAGATACCCTGTATTAAATATATATTACCTAAAATAGATGATTCTGTGATAGATGAAATTGAAGAGAAAGCTGGATATAAATAATATGGATGAATTTGAGCAGTTAATAAATCGAATTTTTAAAGGGTTTTAGTCGTATTACTGACTTACCTAGAAGTGTCATTTACAAATCATAAATATGGATTTGCGAAGCTTAACTTAAACTTCAAATAAAAAGACAACTACTACTAAGATCATGTTGTATATTTACCAATTTGGATCATAACATAGCATCAATAAATTTGGGTGATAACGAGTTGTGTTCATACTTATTTTATAAATAGGACATATCTTCCTATGAATAAAAACGATTCTTGAAATTTAGATCATTTGAAAGATCGGATATGTCATTGATTTCCTATTCTGGGAATTGTCATTCATCGTCACTGTTTTTTTAGGATCTATCTTCTTAAAAATGCTTAATGGTCAGATTTAATGAGTGTTAATAGTACAGTAAAAGTTAATACTTGAAATACAAACGACAAACAACGACGAGCATGCTCTCTTGCAAGAAAAACCAGCTGAAAATTCATCAGTGTTTCACAAACAATGGCGTTTGTTTTATTCTGAATCTGTTAAATATTTATAAATGTTATTCCGTTTTTCTGTTCTATTAAATTTCATTATTTTATGTCCGTTATTTATTTTAATGTTAAATTCTTCGTCATTGTTCAAATTTATTACTATAATACTTTCCTTCATGACTTTTTTTGAATCGGTTTTGATGTTAATGCAACGCTCTCTGGTTATAATTGAAGGATTTTTAGCCCTGATTCTGTCCGAGAGAACAAATAGTATTTGAACTGCCACATTTAACCGATGAATAAATTCAATAATATTTGTTCAAAATGACCACATTTCATTTGTAAATCATCATGTTAAAATGACGCAGAAAATATGACATTGTTCTGAAATCTTAAAAATCAAATCATTTTGTGTTTTTATGAAAATATGCATTCTGGTGACTATATATGTCAGATGAAGGTTAAGTACAGATGGATTATGTATAAAACCGACTACTCTCAGCTTTATTATGCACCGTTTTCTTGAAAAATAGCCCATAAATGGTGATTAAATTTCACCCCATAACGAATACATTTTAGTGTGATCATAAATTGTGGCTTGATATCTTTCATGGAGTTCATTCCTTTTTACTCAAATATGGTGGCTTACATTATTTACTGTCCAATCCCATTATTTCTCTTTACATCATTCATGTATTGGTAAATGTCTAATATTCATTGGAAAAAGGAGGTAGTTTTTGATTAAACGGCATTTTCAAGGACTTCGATTTTCATATTCGGCCTTTGTTTTGTCACATTATTTTTCAAAATACATTTGTTTAGCAAGTATCTCTTTTTGTACAAATTTTGATGTTATACATGCTTTAAAGATCGTTTTGGAAATAAAAATGAAAAATGCATTTCATTTTCTATGACTCAGCTGATGGTAATGCCCTTACAAACCAGGAACATAGTTGGGTAAGATAAAAATTAACGGAATGTTTCAGTAAAATTAAAGTCTTAATAAAGAACAAAACATGGTGGTCTACACTCTCAGGTGTACAAATCCATGAACTCTGTTAAGATTGTCAAAGAATGATGAATATTGCACAACACAAGGAGGATTTGATTGTATGTGAAATCTTTATCCAAACCTCAATTAACTACAATCCTGGAGAGAAATAGAAATGTATTCATAGCAAGAAGGAGCTTCTAGTATATGTTCAGCTCGCTTGGAATGTTCACAAACAATTTAACCTAGAATGCACATTGTTCAGGAGCACATATATAGGAATTACCCACAATAATTTACAGATATGTAGATATCGTTCAAGACTTTGAGACTTTGATTGTATTTGTAATTCAAAAGAAAAGCTTAATAGACTCCCAAACAGGAACAAGAAGTCACATCCATTGGATTCTCGTAAATATGGTACGTCAAGGTATAACTCTGACTCATCAAAATTATTACCCGTTGACATGCCTTTTTTTTGCAGAAATACAGAAGATTTACATACACGTCGACCATATTTGTCGAATAATTCGAGACCAACCAGATTTTATGATATGCGATATTTTGATGAATATCAAGTAAAAAAGCATCTAGGAAAAATGATAAGCAACATTACGGGATTTGCCGAAGAAAAGGAATATGATGAAGAAGAATATCATGTGGAAGATGATGGATCGGAATCTTAGGTGGGGAACATTGATATTTTGCTTATTGTAATTTCAGGATTTCATTCTGTCATAAAAAAATCTCTGTCTCGTTAAAGACATGAAAAAAGTATAGAAACCAGAAGAACATTTGATTACGCCACTTAAAGAAGTCATTAATAGATCATAAGTAAAAAGCCTAAATGAGGGTTGTAATAAATTAACAAAGGTTATTTAGGTCTCGTATGTCCTAGAACAGCATCCCATCTTCTCCATTTGAGCTCCAGATCTGTGACTCATAGATATCCCTGCAGAAGTCATAAGTGGTAACAATTTAAAGCTGTTGCTCCAGGAAATATAGATTTGAAAATATAAATTGATAATATTATATGGTTTAGAATTGAATTAAATTTTTGTTTGTTCTGATATTAAATTTTGGTAGATATTTTTAACGTTTTGACTTGTTTAAATGTTTCTGTTTTTTGGTAGTTAAAGGGTTGTCTTGAATTATGTGTATTTAAATTTAATGGATCTAATTTTTTATTCGGATACAGATTTAAAAATTCGATGTTGGTTATATGTTACGACAGAATACTGTCGTGTTCTATCGTTTTGTGTAAATAATTCATCTCTTTCCGTATCATTAGTGTTGATGATTGTCTTCTTATTATGTCTCTCAGCTTTTAACGGTGCAAAACACACCACTACATATGGTGGATCAATGTTGTTTGAGTGTTTTTGTTGATTAAAAAAATCAATATTGTAACAGGTTCACAATCATGTATTTTTTTGATAACATAGTTCGATCCATCCCGTAATTTATTCTGAATATACATTGCACTCTGTTACGTTATTTTATAAAAAAATTGATCATTAAAAACATAAATTTGACAACTCAGAATCGAATTAAAGGCTTTTTATCGATTAAGGGAATGGATCTGTTAAACAAAACTTAACAATTTTTAGATAACATTATTATCCCTGACATTTTCGGCCGACTTACCAAAATACTTATCAAAGTTAGCAGCAATATAAACCAATTATTCGTGGCGCGTCCCTTACCAGTGCGTATAGGCTGACTAAATTTCAAATTGTGATATTAATTAATTTATTCGTTTTTATCCGTGATCTAGGTTAGATGACATTTTTAAGAGTGAGCCTAAATACTATGAATATTGTTGTCAATTTTTGGTATGGTATTTGTCTTAGCTTGCTTCATAATATAGACGAGATTATCGTCAGTAAAATTCAATCTTAATTTATTTTATTCTCTGAGTTCTTAATAAAAAGGATCTATGATACAAGTAAATTCTTCGGAACTCTGCAAAATACTTGCAAGCCATACCTTTGGCAGGTCCGTAAGTGCTCGATTTGTGACATCAATAAGAATTTTGATGTTGTGATTTTTCGGTATATTTACCAATTCCCATGATCTCTGATTATCAATCACATAAATGGCAGAAGTCATGTTGATACACCATTTAAGACTTAAACATATATCCGAGAACGTTTAAAAAAAATGGTGATAACTCAATGAATGGAAAATCTCGTTAAAATCATTGAAAAATGCTATAAAATTCAGTATTATGCACTAAAGTTACATTCTAATATATTTGAAAAGCTTAATAAATCGAAATGACATAAGATTTAAGACATCCAATGGTGATAATAGACCACTTAACACGAGCTCTTAAAACTGAAGTTTAGTATACATTTCACAGATAATGTGATATTTTTCTTTAAGATCCATTATTGTGCTTTTTGTTGACTGTCATGCCTATGAACAACCGGTTTTACGAAAAAAACATTCATGTGATGGCAAACGGAATATATGAATGGGCACATTTTAAGATCTCGATTCTAAAATGTGCTTCAACAACTGTCAATCACTACTTCCTCTAATACAGTATCATATGTAATATTTTGATACTCTCATTAACTATATTAAGAAATTATTGAAATTGAATATTATCAAGTCCACTGGATTATGCGAACTTCACAAAATTACTAAAATATGTTATCAGCTATTGAAAATTAATAGTGGAGCACAGGGATTCTCCGGGATGAAAATAAAACTGTTTATTTGTATGCCATTGTTTGTTATTACCTCTGTTGCAAATGGGAAGCAGAATGAACAGCAGAACTGATTTTCTTACAGTCATTGATTGAGTGCAGTTACAGTAATGCATGACAGATTTTTAGATTCATTTTTTTGCGTATCTAAGAATGTACGTCATATCTTGAAACATATTTTCTCTAGATATAACACTGTTAAGTGAAACCATGTGAGCTAGTGTTTAAGAGAGGTATAATCTTTTGTTGATTTTAGTGCTCCAGGACAAAAATTTTAGGATTGTTAACGTTTTTCTTCGGTTTGGTAAAGGAAATCCACCAAATTCATACCATTATCAAGTATATCACTCAACAGTTTAATTACATCATTTAATTACTCTTCAACTATTTGTTGTAGAATCAATCTAGGATGAGTAACTTTTTGACAAGTAGGCCCTGTCACCGCGTTGTGTTGTGAAGATAGCTTTCATGCATTCCTTAATGATATCACAATTACTAAAGGTTAGAGAGGTACTGAATAAATTGGTTGGTACTTTCTCACTCGATTTGGATAAATACTTATTGTCGTCATGTTTTGGTAGAAAAAATATTTCTGTTTCCATCGATGTTTACGTAAATCTGTTATTATTCTTTCTAATCCTTATTGTTTGTCGAATGGTGCAAAGTGCTCAGTTTCGTTATTAATTATGAACTCATATGTCAATTTTACCTAATGTAAAAAATTAACCAAAATATTTTGATATTAATTATACATAAAAATATATAATGATAATTCGCATAAAAATTGACCGTTGTCCTCAACTATTGTACACTTTTTATAATGCTGCTCTATATTTAAACAAAAAAATAAATATACGACAATCTTATGTGCATAATTGTCGATCGTGCGCAAAAGAAACTTCGAGAAGTTGTTAGTCGGCCCAACATTGTGTAATCCTTGTGTACTCTAAGGCTTTGATTATTAACCGCCATAAAAAAGCCGCAGATAATAAACTTTAGTAATAGAAGAGTGTATTGTACCCATGGAATTAACGGATATGATAAATGTTATTCACAATGATAAACCTATTTTTCCATATTTTTCGGTACACGCGCTTGCGTTTCCCGTATTATTCCAACGTTACTCCAGTTATCATCACTTTTTGAAGATCGATGAAGTATTTAAAAATTTTTAACCACCATTGTGCCTATGACAACTGCACCGTTTTCCCAAATGCTGAGACAGTGTCATGAGTATCAGGTACAGTAAATGGGGTTGTTCAAAGACAGAAAGTGGAAAAGGATTATCAATATTTGATAGAACCCTATGCAGAAAAATCAAACTTGAAACTAACCAGACATCAATTCTATATTATTTAAGTATGTCATGCTGTTAAAAAATATAAAGCAGCTGCATACTATAACTGAGTCTTCAAACACGACTATTCATTATTTTATTAAGTATCTAAGTAAAATTGTGGGATAAACTCTTGATCTAGAAGATTCAAAAATCGGTGCACCATGTTTTGAGGTCGAAATTGTCTATTACGTAATTGGTAAAACAAATATTATTGAGTTCATCGAATATGGTGTACATGGGTATTGTGAAGAACAGAACCAAGATCAGTGCGACGTGTATTTCTGGTTTAGTTCAGAGACAAAAATTCAGAAAAATTATGTGTTATAAGAGCCGATGTGTTGCGTGAATCCCAAAATTAGAGTTTTTATTACTATACCTAATACCAGTTACAAAATGTTAATAATCATGATACATTCAGCATTCTCAGTGTTTCTTAGACCTTTTTGAGGTCTAGGATAAAATACAAATGGGGTAACTTGAAACGCTTTGTAAATGAAATATAACTAACTCTATCGATGAATTTGGCAATATCATTGAAAAATATTTATGCGATTCTTCGTGAGATATACGAGGTTTTTACGACCTATAACGGCGATCAAAACGACTAATAGCGGCATTTTTATTGAAATAAGTTTTTGAACATTAAAAGGAACTGTATCGACTAATTGAAAAATTTTCATGTTCAGCATGCATTTACAACATGAAAAATAGTTACTATCATCTGGTTTTTCATCGAAAGAAGTGGGTTGTGTCGACCAACAAAGCAGCATTTGATTAGGAATCTACTAGAAAACAAAAATAGGTAATACAAAACCGTAACATTCATAGATATAGTTTTATTTTTAGATTGGCTTTACTTAAGTATCTAAGAATGTCTTGTTTGTTAAGGCTCCTATTCAAAAAATTGATATCTATTTATTGAATCACCTACGTTTCGTCTCATCGCGATTCGTTTCATTACGGTCGTCTCAGTTTGTGTTTACATGTCAAATTTATTCTTATCAAATACATTTAATATTTCTTTATCAATTATATTTAATTGAAATGTATCAAAAAATTTAGATAATTTTTATAATTCCGCTCGTCGTTGAACACGTGCCTGATTTCCTAATATCTGATTTAATCGTCTTTGGAATATCTAAACGTAGAAAGAGGACGGCCATATATCCAAACTTCGAAAATTGGAACTACCTTACTGATTCGAGGGGCATCGCTGCGTATAGATGCTGTAAGCGAGAACAAGATGTTTGCCGAGC
>JWZT01001076.1:276865-296346 GCA_000827895.1 Thelohanellus kitauei | reverse complement strand
CATCCATTACAACTCGAACGAAGAATTTTAAACACTTGGAATCTTCCACATATTTTCGTTTGTAAAATATGTAATAAAATTAAAACTATAAATATATTATGAATGCTAAAATATATATTTTAGATATTTCATGGCTGAAAAACATCTCAATCCTCTAGATAATGAGTTTCTTATTAGATTTCCTAAAACATTGGATTATTGGAACGAGTTCGACCATGACCCATCCGTAAGATGTTTTTTGATTTTTGATTCCTGTTTCAAGACCAAGTTTAAAGGTATCATTGAATTATGATATCCCAAGAGATATTTCTATTATCAAGGGAGGTATTTTGAAGCAATATTTCAGGGGATTTCTGGAAATATGTTCTTTTATGTGTTAGGAGACCAGCAGCGTATCGTGTGAAATTCACTGAACAATTGTTAAAAGATCACCATGATGAATGGTACAAAATAATAGCGCCTCATATTTTTGATCTCTCCAATACAAATATGCTTGAAAATTTTACACTAAATGCTTTTGTACGTTTTGGACCAGATATGGATGCCTTTTTTCTTTATCAGGCCCATATAAAGCATTCTAAATTGTCATTTGGTACAGGACCATATCTGGATGCCGTCCGAGAAATCTTATGTACCAGATGTTATGAGGTTTTAGATATATAATTTCAGCAAATCGTAGACATAAAACTTCGATTCAAAGAAAGTAAGATCTCTTTCCCAACAGTATATGGATTAGATCTGTGTGAAAATATTTGCTCAAAACTAAAAGGATCGGTCAAAAAATTGTTCCATAACATCCTTAATGTATTTTTTTAAATCATGAAAGATGCCAAGAGATTTGAATATGCACCCTGAAGATGTAGACATTCGACTGTTTACAAACGTATTGATTATTTTGATTGAGAATGCATATTATCGGAAAAACAAGGACACGTTCATTGAAATCTTCAGCAGGAGTAGTTTTATAGACATCCGGAAAATCTGTTTACGTTTCAAGAAGGTAAATTAAGTTTGATACCAGAAATATAACCATGAAATAATTAGTCATTTTCTGGGATTTAACACATCCATTCTAAAAAAATGTGCCAAGAGTATCTGTAAACTGTTTTTGAAATAGGTCGTTATTCTGAAGATAAGGATCGCTTTTTTGCTGAAAGAATTAATACTTATGCCCTTAAAAAGGATCTTTTTGGAATCATGAGACTTGTCATCTGTAGATGTGAGGTACGAGGTCACTCATTAAGGTCGATCTGACAAATATTATGGATGAGTTTAAGAAAAGATACAAGAAACTAAGCAGCGATAATTTGCGCAGTCTATTCAGCCAAGAGATGAATATATATAATAATATATTCAAACCCTTATGCGGCATGTAGCCTGGGAATTAAACCTACCATATGTAGTCTTAGATTGACATAATTATATTATTAAAAAATACATCATATTTAAATCTATTAAATAAATACTTTTTGACATTATTTATAAAATTTGAATTTAGATAACAAATATGACGTCACGGTACCACAATATTTCCCAATTAAGACTTTGGTATTCATTTATTTAAATAGCGATGGGCTTGCGTTAGGATATATGATATACGTGTTAAAAATTATGCTAATAGGGATATAAATATCAAGTTAAAAACGAATCTTAAGTCTGTTCGAATATTAACCTAATATAATTTACTTACATATTACACTAGACGAGCCGATTCGCCAAAATTAAAATGGTTTAAAAGTAGTTAGACCTTCTGTATAAATGATTGTTGTTTTTAAATTCACAAAATCTATAGTTGAAACAATACTTGTTCCATTTCCGAGACAAATTGTTTTTTGGTCATTTACAATCCTATAGATCAAACGACGTTACACAGCTAGTTCTTGTGAAAGTTTGGGTGAATAAAAATAATAACTAAAAAAACATGTTATGTTCTTTACGTTTCTAAAGTTTTAGCTGACCTTCAAATTGAGAAACATGATTTTTTCAAATACAGACAGATACTAGAATTATATAAAACAAAGAGATACACTGATTATGAAATAGGTCTTTGTCGCAGATTCATTCAAAAATCAATTTCGTGGTATTTTTTTGGCTCCAACATTAAGAAAAAAATGGAAATTAGAAAATGACAACGAATAGTCTCTTTTAACATTACTGTCGCTAATTTGTACGTAATAATATCCAAAATACATAATTCAGATTTCGGAATACAAATTGCTTTGTTTTTAATGCTACTATTCATATAAATCCAAATCTGATATCAAATGAATCATTTAGCTGTTACTATTTACAAACCTGCATTTTTTAGAGTCCCGTGAATGTCCGAGTGACCCCAATATATATTTCAACAAAGAATATATTAATGGATGGGTAAAAGGCGGCAGAAAGGATGTCTGAGATTCATTGAATCATTTTAATAAAACTTATATATCCCAAAAAATATTTACGATTTGTAATAATTCGTTCTTTGTGGGGATACACATCTATAATTTCTGCTTACGAATGGATTGGTACAATAAACATCTCTTCGAAAATTATTCATGGATATATGGTTTTTACCCCAACTTAATAAAATAGGACACAGATCAAAAATTTCTTCCATAAATATGATATTAAATCTTAAATTAGTCCTCGTGTGAATTTATTACCTCATTTAAATTTTATCAAGCTCAGCCGTAACGATTTTCTTCAGATCTAGTTTTTGCCAAGCATCATATAATATTTGAGAAACTAATGGAAAAATTTATGTCCAAAAATGACACTAGGATGCTGTAGTTCAAAAATTTAGTTGTATTTAGTCATTAAAACATTCATTAACCTCCCTATGTTTGGAAATACTATATCTACGAAGAGATTTTCAGACGGCCATTTTCAAATATATCTCTATTCGTCACACAACTTAATTGAGAACGACTGAATCACAATGTCATTTTGCGTATCAATTTTTCCTTCGCTTTCTCAAATGTTATTTGATGTATGGCAAAAATGAATCTAATGCTATGTTACGGGCTAGCTTGATAAAATTTAAATGAGCAATAAATTCACCAGATGACTAATAAAAGACCTAATTTCTCATGTATGCAGGTAATTTTTGAATTTTGGTAATTTTTATTACGTTGCTGGCAAAGATTATAAAGTAGATCGAAACATCATATAAAAGTGGTTTGAATTAAGCTAAAATATGAGTACTCTCATAAAAATGTTCTGCCTATAACAGTAGAAATTAACAGATCAGTTATTTTTAAAAACAAAAATCATTCAATCTGTTTTGTTATGAATGCGCGTGTTTGATATTAATGATAGATATTGAAAATAAGAAATATATTTTTGAGCTTCTGATTGCTACTCTAAAATCTTGATAAGTTCGTTCTAGGAGTGAATGCGCTCGATCAAATATATTCGAAAATCTTTTAATGAACCCTCACTATGTTACAAAGTAACTAAACGCAGAACTTTTATCGATTAATTATTAGTGACGAAGACATGCCTTGATAGACTAATCAATAAAAATTCAGGAAAATGAAGTTGTTTTATACATAATCAAACCCATAATTTAAATTCCCTAATGAAAATGAAATACAGGGTTTCCATCCGTTATCGCGCAAATCCTTTATTTAATTAGTGTCAACAAAATTCAATTTAGTGATATTTGATTATTGATTGAAACGAGAAATATTAATTTCAGTATAAATTTAGAGGTATCCAACAATTGTGTGATTAGTTTTAGAGTTATATCTTAGACGAAAAAAAACTAATATTAAAATTATTTTCACAAGAGAATCGCTACATCAGAATCTTAAAGTTTCATCATTTGAGAGGAATATGTTTAATCGAAAAAAGTATATTCATGATACAGTTGGGGTGTGAATGGGAAGAAAAAAATCTGGTGGGCTTACGACAGCAATAAAGTAGTCATATACACTAGGTACGGTTTATGATTGCGTTGGATATTTTAACAGCACGGAAAGCAGCACAAACGTCGGTGTAAATAAATATCAGCAAGAATACTGATTATAATTCTATAAATCTTATTCTCGTTTCAATTATTCATTCAATATCTCAGCAAGGAATTTCGTCGATGAGAGATTAAATAGGGGATTCGCGCGAAATGAAAAGGAATCGGCCAGATAATGGAGTAAACTCCTGTAAATATTATTCAGAAACGCGTGAACGATATACTGATATAACTTTTTTTGAGTTAAAGACGTTTTAAAAAATTCCGTAATGATTCATGAAAAATATTCATTCGTAAAACATGCATTAACGAATATAGGTAAATTATCAGATGTTGTAAACATTTTTGTTTGCCATTAACCACACAGAAATTCACAGCTATGACGACATACCCATTAGAGGCTTTTCATGAAGCCTCTATATGTTTTTCATGGATCCAGGATTGAAAATCACTGATATAAATGATATTATATGATTTTGATGTATTCTTTTTTTATACTTCTCTATTCGTATCTAATAATCTACATATCGACGTTGTCTAAATGTGCTGATATGGGGTAAAATAACTGCACTTTATCCCACCAACTAATCTTTTTGAATCTTCTAATGTTTAAAAAATCACCATTCCCGATTTTGGGGACGGATCAAAACAGCGAGATTTTATATTGTTTCAATTCTCATGATTTGTATTTTATTAGTTTGTTTTTACTTTATAAAACTTGTTCCTGCGGTAACCTAAGTATCAGTGTAGCAAATCATGCTATCCTCTATACTGGTAGCCATGTTTCTAAACATAATAAATTCGATGTATGTCCTACTAATTTTTAGTTAATTGCGCCATTTTTACTGTATTGATGCATATGCATATGTAGAAATTCTTGAGCCCAAGCATGCTTGCGCACATGAGTTTCCACGTTAGATTGTTTATAATGATAAAATACTATTTAATGACTCAATTACTTGAAATTCATGGCAGAATAAATAGAAATTGATTGATATTCGACTACTGCTGTATTCAATTTAATATTACGAGATTCTCGAACTTTTATTTATAATAATATCTATAATTACCTCAAATTACACTCGTCATCTTCATCAAGCGGTCTTAATTTTTGGCAATGAATTTACAAAAGGATGTATGTAAGATCCAGAAATTTTCAAAAAGTGTCTTAAGATCAAGAAATAGATTAAAACAAGTTTAATATTGATTTAAGATCAAATGATCAGTAAAACCAAACTGATCAAAATATATGAAATGTGATGTCATATTACTTAGATTCAAATAAAGAGCTTTTAAATCAAATTTGAAGGTATTATCGGTAAAAGAGCCATAAAGTCATAAAATAGCTATCAATTCATCAGAATTTAATATTTAGAGTTCGATATACCATCATTGAATATGGAGGCATCATTTTATTTAAATAAAAATGTCCCTGCCATTATATCCATATGTTTTTTGATAGTAAAATAGTTGTAGATAGCATAATGTACTTTATTTTTTGGCATACGTTTTTTTAGAAAAATAAAATTTTCGTTGTATATCCAAAATAATCTGCCAATATGTTCCATATTCAAACAAAAATGAACATCTTCAATTAAAATATTGCAAAATTATATATGAAGAGTTAAATCAAAAAAATGATTATTGTTAGGTTTTGAGTTGGATAAAAAAAAATTAAATTGCCTTGATTAATCTACCCCTTATCCATCAGGATCTTTTGGAGTATAAGTCGTCTGAGGTATAAATTTAACATTTGATATATTTGCGCATATACAGTGGAAGTATTCCAATAATGTTACTAGGTTTATATTTTCATTCCGTCACCAGATCTATTCATTATCTTGATAGTATAATTTCTAGGAGTACACGATTACCAATGAGGTGATAGAGACTTTAAAATTTGACGAGTCTTGTTTTTAACCTTTAATTATGCCAACTAAAAACAGGTCGATCGCCATCTAAGCAATGATTAAACATTCCCTAGATAGCATCCTTTGACTTCAAATTATTAGATCAGGATAAAGTTACCCAGAATATCCTTTTATCGGCGGTAAATAGAAAACTCGTTATACCAGACATTTGGAAAACAAAATTTTTCCTGTCGTTGTATGGATATATAAATACTCTATCCTTAAAAACGTTAAGGCGCTTAGTGGTACAGCCATGCCACCACTGGATGAGCATCGATGAAGTGTCAGCTCGACTACTTCCGGACTCACCTTTGATGTAAAAATCGTGAGAATACAATATTTTTTGTATAAAGGATTTTAAGTGGTTTTTGTAAAATGAGATTCGTTCAAGATCAAGTAAACTCTTTTTTGATTGCAGAGCTTAGGCACAAAGGATAAAGTGATTTAAACCTGATTTAGTACCTGCGTGGTGTGAATTTATCTCCTGAATTATGTAGCTAAGAAATTATTATTAAATGGATATATCTTTCAACATACAGCGTAGATGTGACATCAACCAACCGGTGTAATAGAACAGATGGTACAGTAGATGAAAAATCGAAACAGAGCCTGGCTTCCGGTATTCGAGTGAGTTTAATTGCGAGGTGAAAAATCTAATAAAAAGGTTGGTCATCATGAAAATTCAGATTGTATCAGCAACCATCGAAAGAATGAGTGCTGTTAGTGATAAAAACCATTCATTAATTATGACATTAGGATGATAGTTTAAGATGTTTTCGCTGTCACAAAAACCAGTGACATGCGCAACTCTCTCTTAATCGTATATTTTTTAAATGTCATGTCAATTTATCTATCCTACATAAACAAGACAACTAGAGAAAGGGTTAAATATCCGTCATTATAGCAAGTTTACATCCATAACCGAATGTCTTAAACATTTTTTTATTTCTGGACATGAAAAGTGAAATATTAAACGATAACTGATTTATTCTATGATACAATCATAAGTTGAGCCTTGCAGAAAATTAAAAATATTACGTCGTCAATTAATATAAATACCACTCATAACTAAAATAATCTTGATCATGAAAGATATATTTTGCTGATTATGACAGAAATATTTTGTTAAATCAAATAGATCAAGATATTGCGCAGTTGGATTCCTTGATAAAAGATCAATACCCGGTGAAAAGTAATCTGTTTTTAATCAGCGTTGCCTACACAGTTACAAAATAAATTCATAAATTTGACAACATGAACTAGCAAGCTAATTACTTAACACCAATCGTTAAATTTCGGTTATCTCCGTAATTACGACAGAAATGTATATTAACATCTCTAAAATGTTAATATTGTTTTAATAAGGCATGCCCTGGTTTCGTCATTATGACACCTGTCTAAAATTACATACGCTTATCTATCAGATCATGCACCTTAGATAGATTATCAAAAATTTGTTTACGCTGATTACTTAGATTTTAACACAGTTCGTAATGATAATAAAGGTAAATTCTATTACGATTAGATCTATTGTATTAGCGTATATTTTTTATAGTCGGAGGGATCTCGATCGATCGTATAAAATTCCTAATAAGAGAAGGTATTTAATCGTGCTTTTAAGGTTTTAATTTAATATTACATCAATAATACATCACAAATCGCCAAGATAAACAGATTTAGATCTTGAATCTACACGACTGTTGCATATGTTTATGATCATTTTGGATTCTTCATACTTTCTATTAGTCATTGACTGATTTACACATTCAAATAGTGAGTAATCACTGAAAATTGATTCAATTCACATTTAGATAAATTTAAGGGGTCAAAAACAAATTTATGTAAAGACATCATGTGGATGTATAAACAGCGTCTTGATCAGTTTTCAAGCAGTTTATATTTATCAATTTATTAACGATTTGTTGCGAAAAATTCCGAACAGCCTTTTAAAGAAATCATGCATTAGGTTCGTTGTTTTACATTTAGCTTTTAACGATTTAGTAAAAAAACAGTTGTTCAAATGAGTAACGAACGAGCATTTTTTAATATCCATCCACTGAAAAGGAGTGGTTTTAGGGTATAGACTATCTTTTGTTGTCTATTTTTGCTGTACGAGCCCATTCGATTTCTTTTTAGGGTAGACATGTTCTAAAAATTCCTGTGTATGTAGGTTATTCAATTTGTGTGACAGTGTCTATGGCCTTTCAAGTTATATTTAGTGCATCGCAGTACTTTTCTACGCTATTTTGGGATTTAATTTTGTGATTTACCCTATATTTTAATGGAGTGATAATGTTGTGGTTGTTCTCAGATAAGAAATTTTATACCCTTTGTGATGCATAGATAGCTGAATGGGAGACGTTGATGGAGATTACCTTAAGAAGAAAAACTTTGCCCCTTTTGTAAAATCTCTTGAATATCACAATGAGTTCGACGAAGACCCCACAGTAAGATTTTGTATTGTTCTGAATTGTCCTTCAAAACCAACTTTGTATGTGCCAAAAATCTACGATCTCGAGAGTGATATCTCATCGATCGTAAAAGGTATCGATGTAATTAATTGAGGAAATTTTTGGACATTTGTATTGTTGTCCGCACGAAGACCTGCCACCTATCGCGAAATTTTGATTGAAAAATTAGTAGCCCAACACGAAGACACATGGTACCTAATCCTCAAGCCCCACTTTTTCGATGACAGCTCTGGAAATTATTTCCAAAACTTCACATTCAACGCTTTCGTGCGTTCAGGTGCTGAATTGGATGCATATTATCTTTACTATGCGCACATTTGTCATGGGCTACCAGAATCACGTGGATCGTTATATATTGAAGTCATACAAGAAGTATTGTGTACTCGATCATACACGGTGAATATATTCTGATTTCAGCAAATAGTAGAGATCAAAAACAAATTCATGGACAGTAAATTTTTTGATCATAGGATATGGACTGGATTTGGTGGAAAATGTTTGCTCCAAACTTCAAGGATCGACGAGAACATTTTTTAGGAATATATTAACAGTAGGTATTCGTCTAAGCAGATGCCTAGAGATATGGAATTCAATTTTAATGAAGTAGGTGTAGATCTATTTACTACCGTATTATTATGGTGACCCAGAAAACGTATTACAAGAGGAATAAGGAGAAGTTCATAGAAATATTTTCGCGAACCAGTTTTATGAACATCCGAAAAATGACGGAGCATTTTTTACTAGTTTCTATTGTATTAATATCAGAAAAATAAAGTCGATATATGTGAACGCTTGGGCGGTTATTTTCCTACTTTGGTCCAAAAATGCGCACGATCAGTTTGTAAGAAATATTTTGATCCCGGTTCCTATTGCGCTGACAAGAATCAATTTTTTGCAAAGCGTCTCCGCAAATATATTGTAGAAAATGATCTATACGGAATCGTGCGAATCATTATCAGTCGATCCGAGGTACATGGTCATGTTCTTCAGATTGATCTATATAATATCATTGTTGAATATGTGACACGATATTCAAGAAAATATATCAGAACTATTTGCCAAATGTTTACGCATGAATCGAAACTTTACGATTATCTGATAAAGATTCTATGTGGTCTGGAACCCGATGAATGGATATGATTTAATCGCAGGAAAGTTTTAAACTAGTCCAAAATATACCATTTTTTAGATTTACCTCGTTCAAAAAATCTAGATTATTTTTTCGGTGTTTCTATCAACTTGCACCTGTTTGCAATCTACTACATGAAAATTACCTCATATCAAAAATTTTTCTTATTGACAGAATCATGAATCATTACCCTCGTCATCGTGTGAATTTTCCGTTCATATACATTTTATCCAGTCAGCTTTTCGTGAAAAATTTACATAGAATTATTTGCCAAATACTGAATGAAATTGTGAATTTCCGTGAAGAGGATGATAACTTTGAAAAATATGATGTAAAAGACTTTGAATGCAGCATTTTATACGATCTTTAAAATGATTCAACATCATTTGATGTTTTTCTGGAAATTATTCCTTTTTTGAGGCTTTTTTACGGTACTGTTCGCATATGGCAGACTGCTTGCCATCGAGAAATGTATTACAACTCAGCGCAGCGTTCTAGTTAATTCAAAACTTCGTTTAGGGTCTTCATGAGAACCTTATGATTGTTGTGAAGTTGGGTGAATGTCCAATATTTGTAGTACTAGTCATTTTTTCATGTCAGGCGTTGTTTTTTAATTCTATCTCGTGTCATTCGGTTATGGCCAACATTTATCGGTTTATGAGATTCAATACCATTTTTGGATTTTCATCAAAATATCGTTGAAAATTTTTTTAAATTGACTGAATAAATGAAAGGTGATTCAAAAACTTTTTTTATACCACCCATGTAATCAATTTTTATTTCTAGCAACTTTTATTAAGTTGATTTAAAATTTTTATTGAGTAGATCGAAAAATCCTGAATTAGAGTTAGATTCTTCTGATTGTGCACATAACAGACGGCCATTTAAAAGGAACACGATTTAGTGTTAGCCGAAATCAATGACAGGTGATATAGCAACATCCTTAGGCATTGAGCTGCTATCTACATTGATTACAGACCATAAATTATCTCTAAACTAATAAGTGGGATAAATATTCATTTAAACCGTATGAGTAAGGATATAACGACTAAATAAACCCGATGGTTAACAGATGCTAAGAACTTAATAACATTGTGGTAAAACATTAAAAACAAAAGGATTTGTTTTCATATCTACCATGATTTTAATATTACACACAGCCATTCAAAATCTAAAATAAAATTTTGTTTTGTGGCTACTGAAAAAGGTTAGAGCCATGACTTGTTTGATTCTCTTTAAAAAGATAGATTTCCATACGAAATTGAACGAGCACTTGCCTCGTTTTAAATTAATAAATGATAACTATCCACGTATTTGTAACCGTTTTTTTGGTAGTAGATCTTATTTATTCATGGGGGCACATAATGCGCTTAGATTTACGTATATATCACAGGGCAGTGCTAATTATCATGGATTTATTAAAATAATGCCAATTGGATAAAGACGTGTCTTAAATTTTTAATATTTTTCTGTCATAAATGAATTCCAATTTATTTGTATTTGGAATCATTTTACTATCAAATATTAAATCGTGAAACGTGTATTTTAATGATTATTTGGGTTATTTAAAATTCGTTGATTTTTTGATGAATTTGTTTCACATGAATATATATACATTATTCAGAATTTTGATGAATGTTTTGGAGGCCAACAAAATAATTATTTTCGTGATCAACAAATTTCGGTTATATATATATATTTGCTTCGTGCTAGATATTAATTAATTAAACGTCAACGATCTTTATTTTATTTCAGAAATATTAATATGGTTCGTTTTGTTATGAAGATTTTGTTTGAAAATAATTCTTTTATCAAATATCTAGGCATTCAAATTTTACTATATGATATATAGTTAATGACTAAGAATCCAATATTTCTCATCATACCTAGTATGATCTATTTTGCCACAAGTCAGCTTTGAATAGCTTAAATGAATGTTCAAATCAAACATTTAAAGATTTAATTTAAGAAAAATCTAATATGCAAATTTTATATTTTTATACGAGGTATGAAGTAAAAATCCTCAACCACGGTATTCCCATCGTTATTCGTTGATTTTTAAGGTCGCTGACTTTCCTCTATTGTTGTTGATGTACAGTATCAAATTTTTGATCATCAATTTATGCCATATATATAACTGGAATTAATAATTTTGACAATTTTACATTAATTTATTTCAAAATCATTACTGTCAATGGCGTAGCTTTCAACTTTGTGATATTGGCCCATAAATCCATTGATATATAAATTTTTAACATGGTTCTGATGCTTCGAAAAGCTCTAAAGTATTCCTAGAAGTATCTGAAGTACTGTAAAAGGTTTGATAAACAGTTGCCCAACTCTAAGGTATTTCGTGAATTGAAGTGTGTTATAATTGATACTACACACTTTAAAATCGCAATAAGTACGCGATAGATTTGAAAAATCTATGAATTATAGATAATTAGAAATAAGGGTGTATATTCGACCTCAATGCGCAACTTTTTATGAATTCTTATCCTTAAATGCGATTCGTGAGATTTCTTTCATGTAAATATTGCATGTGAAATTTAAGGAATCGGATCCTTTTTAAAAAGCCAGCTATTTCTTCAAAGTTAAAACAGGAACTGGAAGCCAACCTTTTTTATTTTTTATCAAGGTTGATTTAATTTGGAACTATTAAATTATATTGTTATATAAAACGGGTGTAAATGCTTTTATACAGTAATATGTTTAGACGCGCATCCTCAGACTGGACAAAAACGTGCACTTAACCGATGTATGCAGATATCCCAAGTAAAAATTACATAGCCATCTGCAAGCCCGACGATAAGAGATCAGGAACTTGACTGGAGTTAACTGTTACCTGATTAAAAAATCTGAAGTAAAATAAACGATATATATTAAATTATTCCTACAATATAAGCTAGATTTTAATTTGATCTGATCAGCCATTGGGGTTATTAACCACGGGGCTAAAATTTTAAACCTTATCTGAATGTGAATATATCAGAAACGCAAAAGGTCTGTTTACGTAAAATACTTCCATATTCAGAGTCTCATATGTTGAATGTACTTTTTTCATCGTGAATTTGTGAATTTACACCATATTCGTCAATATCCACATTTATCACTTGCATCAAATTACCGATGAAAACAGAGCTATTTGTCATTCTTCAAAAGTCAGATTGATTTCGGTTAAAGATGCCACTGATTCCGAATTTCTTGAATATCTACACATAATCGTTTGCATAGCTTATTTTGAATTTTGGTTAAAATCAATTTCACATGTTTAGATTCTGATTCCTCAAAATAAAAGCGCAATTGATCAAACTATATATATTAAAGAATTACATTCGTTTCCGCAAGCACATCTTGAACATAATAACCGTTTTTCGGCAGCATTATGGCCGCGTATAACCCTGGTCTGTCAAAAAGGTTTGAAAAGAATTTCGAAATTGTTATTTGGCGGGTCATATATAAGAAATTAATCGTATTGATTCATCATTTGAACATCTTTTTTATGACGAGTATCGTCGAAAAAGATACTTTTTGTATTACGTGAACTTTTAAACATGTTTACCCATTTTCCTTGAAAATATTGTGTTGTAATGAAAAGAATTTTATTTTCACTTAGCATCGATTCATCAATGATATTCTGTCAAAATTTATAACCCTCACTCAGAGATATCCATTTATTAATTTTATCAGAAAATTCAGCAAAATTCGAAAGATCAATTTTTGTTGCCTCAATTTCAAATGATAGTCATGAAAATTGTTCATAAGAACGGCTAATTTTGCATGAACAAAAAGTTTTGAATTCTGTATTCCATTCATATTATGCGATGTAACTAAGCACTTGCCATATTCTTGCCGTATCAGAATCCTCCCAAGTGTTATGGTCATGATGTTCCTTGAAATAATCATCCAAGAATTGAGATACTTGATAGTAACCATTTCCTCGGAGTCCGATGCTGGTGGCTCCTATCAGAAGATAAAGACCCAATCCACCTAATTCAACGTTTCCAGTTCAATTTTAGGAAACATATACATATTTGAGAACATCATATGTGATTCTGTTGACCCTTTCAACTGACATAATACGGTTAAGTTCGCAATCAATTTATACCGAGTCGACTATTCACGACAAATAATTTAAATCATTTTATGAAATCCAATTTTTATTGTTATGATTGGATGCATTAGTTCATTTTTAATTATAACGGTTTAACAAGATTTATATCTATAATATGTACGTTAGCCTTAATTTCTGGGAATCAATAATCATCAAATTTTGATGACTCAGAAGCGAAACACAATTCACATAGTTTAGTCTTTTATTGATGATCGAAAAGTAACGTGTTCAAATAAATGAAATATTCCCAGATTGATTTTGTCATCATCAAGATCTGCCGCTAGGTCTGGAATTGATTAATTATGATAAAAGAAAATGTGTATGACTCAGAACTCAACTACGATATTCTTTCTTTGGTATTGTAAAACAATGACGACTATTTTCAATTTTGTTTTATAAAAACTGAAAACAGGAGGTATTTAAAGCTTTGGATGAATTAAAATTTACAAAATAACAAAAGAAATGACGCAATTGTTGCTAGTAGGATAGCGACCATTATGTGGAGAAGTATCCAGAGAGGTTAAAAAGAATAATATTGATATTCATAATATTTAACGTACATAAGTCTTTTCTCTGGAGTACCTCACTTGGTTTTGCATCTGAAACTCTTTTTTAAGAAATACTACTTTTTCGAAAAAATGCCTGATTAATGCCAATATACACCATCATATAAGATTTTTCGATCAACTCAGTCCCATTTATATAACTAAAATCTCATCATAAAGGCAATTTTTTTAGTTTTAATTATTTGACAATAAATATATGTTAAGAAGCATAAATTCGATTCGCGCATTGATTATTTAGAACTCTATAAATTAATCATTAAACAAAATAATTTATTATTTTAATTACACGATTTTACATTTTGACTTGACGATAGATTTATTTCAATTAAAAATTTTCGCATGCTTTAAAATGTTTAAATTCAAATTAAATATGCACTTATTCTGAATTTAAGAATTTTTTTTGAGCGAATATGATTTGATACATTTAAGATGCATTTCAAGATCTAAGATCAAGACAGCTTTCAAATTTTATCAAGCTGTACAACATGTAAATAAATGTGGTTGATGAAATCATTACTTTTGAACATCATTAATATTTTAAAAATGGCCAAAACACGCATTTTTTTGTATCTTGTCATCAGGCAGAGATGCTGAGTGAGAATTTGAACAGTGTATGCCAAGGTATAGCGTTAAGATTTTTAAAAAAAACCTTATAAGCCATATCAGCAAGTTATAACGTGTAAGTTAAAAGTGACTTTGATGCTTTTGTTAGTAAAACAACGCACCATGCCCTCAGAGCATTACAATGAAATACTTGTGCGATACCTTAATAAATGTCATTTCTAATAAATAAAAGGAAGAGTCGAAACGTTGGAAATGGAGATTCAGAATAAAACAATCTGAAACATGCGAATACATATAAAATTGGGAGTTGAAAATCGATTGGAATAAAATGACGGAAGCCCTCACTATTTTTTGGAATTTTTGAAAGAGAACGTACTATAGTTATAACAAATATTACACATTCCTCCTTTTTTTCAACTTTATGAAAACTATCGAAGACTTTTGATCGATTCCGAAAATAATTGATGTTTAATTAGGTTACAAGTAATAATACGGAGACTAGTGATCAAGATATAGTAGAAGAATTCATTAATATGTCTTTTTAAATTTCTAACAATAAATATTTTATCAATCTAATTCCAAAAACCTCCCCACAACATAACCAAGTCATTGTTTTTTTTTAACGCTGGCCTCATGATAGATACAGATTTTCTGAAAGCCATTTTTTACATGTGATCGAATAAAAACTTCAAAATGGTGAAATTTTAAAATTTTTTAGCATATAAAGCACGTGATGATGATTACTTAAATTTTTTCTTAGCTAAAAATTTACTATACGAAATCGTAAAATTTTTTTTCAGGGATGTTTGACAACTCATTAACAATGTCGCTGTATTTTGATATGCTATTTTTAACCTATTAACCGTTCTAAATTATCCTAATCTTATGTCTGGTCGTCAGTTCGAGGTTCCAAACTGATTCTGCTTACTATTAATCATGCCATCATTCATAATTGTCATTAAATGTGTATGATTGAAAAAAAAATTGTTATTTTGATGGAGGCTAAAAATGGATTGTTATAAGTTAAAAAAGCTTTTCCGTTTTTCAGTATAACATCTCAAAGAGAAATACTCATCGTGTGATCGTGTGTTGAAGCCCCTGATACTAACGGGCAATTCATTTGATGACCAACTTATATATTTGCCTCTGAAGCGTGATTAATCATTTCTATCAAGACAGATGGCCTATCAATGCTACAACCTCTAAGATTAAATCTTGATAAACCGCTTTTAGTAAACATTTAATCAAATTTGGTTTTTTAGCTGAAAACCCATCCAAAGTGTAAAGCAGGGTGTTTGTACAAAAGAGATAAATTTATCAAAGAGATAGTTAATGGATGAATTAGATGTATGAATAGTTTAACATTTTTCTTAACAGAATTGGGCAGTTGTTTCTAGAACGAGCACATTTACTCCCACTACTAACAATAATACTCTCATATGAATGAGGAAAATCTTAATAGTTTCTTAAATGCGTTTATGGTTTAAAAAATTTATCGTGGGTACATCGTTGCTAAAAAAAGCCTAACTCTTAAAAAACGTGGAAATTATATGCTCGATCTGCCCACGTGCTGCAAAGCATGGCGAGATGTATAACATACTAGAGATCATTTTGTGTTTAATTAGGAAATTAACTATAAAGAAGACATCAGTTGTTAAATTTACGTTTATTTTATTCTTTCATATTTGTGTTAATTTTACTATAATATGAATATTTCAATGTATCTCATATTTTAACGAACGGTCAGAGTTATAATTTGCTCATTTTTGGGGAAAATAGTTTATGGTGAATGATTTAACAAAATTCTAAACTTTAGCATCCCTTTATAAATGGCTCTGTTTCTTGAGGTATGACTTTCCTTAAATTTTTGATCTAGACCCATTAATATAATTCAATATGTTTGCATAGTGGATTTTTGAAGAATTCGAAAATTATATGAAATCTGTATATGTGATATTAATAAACGCCAACGAACGATGCTTTTGTACCGTATCTAAGGCAGGCAGAGTGATGAGGGTGAATGTTTAACAAGTGTGGGTCTAGCACTACTCTTATATGTTCGCAGGTAGGTGCTGATCCACGGTGCGACCCTTTCGCATGTGAACAACGTCTCATTTGCGGTCGACGTAAAGTTGGTGCAGTAATGCACCGGTCACGGTTTGAAACTTCTCCATGGCTGTTGTCAAAGAATATCAAAGATGTTTAGAAACGCGTAGAGAATAAAACTTGTGCCTAAATTCTTATTCTTTTGATACATTTGGTTGACAGATAATTGATTTTGACATTAAGTCGTATTTAAAAATCAATATAACCTGTTATTTCTTGCGTCTCAGAATTTCAAATCAAATTCACCGATTTCAGTGAATTTAAGTTTCTATAATTTTTTCGTAGATTATATCCAATATGGATGAGGCCGTTTATTAATCTTAACCAATTATAAGCCGTGACAACGTTTTAAATATTTATGACATTCTTCGTGCTTTATGATTGATTTTAAAATATAGTTTAGAACATGAAATACGCTTTTATTGTGAATTGACTAAAAAAACGCACCAAAAAGACAATATTAAATTATTTTTAAGTAATTAGCTCTCTTTGTTAAATTTAAGCAGCATTTGGATTATTAATAATCGCGCTCAAGTGCACTAGTTTATCCGAATTTGAATAGATCAAAAACAAAAATGGATTGTTCACGCGGAAATTATTCATATGTTGATGTGTTGATCCAATTAAACCTTCTTCATCCTCGGTATTCACACCATTTTCATCAACAGAAAAACGTGCAACTTGTATTAAACTTCCGATAGAAACAGAACTATTTGTCATCTTTCCAAAATCAGAATATTGGCTGTGAAATATATCTGTAATTTCCAGTTTCTTCATCGTGGATCCAAAATTATACGAAGTAAGTATTTTGAATTTGGGCAGAATCAAATGAACTAACTTCTCTTCTGAATCTTTAAAATATATATGCATTTTATCAAACTATATATATTAACAAGATACTTTGATATCTTTGAGCGCGTCATTCATACTTGAACCAGATTTTGGTAATACAATAACAGCGAATAATTTTGGATCTTTTAAACGTTTGAAAAGAATCTTGAATGAGCTATATGGGGGGTCGTAGATGTGATACTCACTGAATTGATTCATCGTTTCCACCAAAATATTGTTAGAGGCCCGGTCATAAAACATTTCCGACGATGTCTGCGAAGGATTAAACTTGATGACCCAATCATTCACAAAATTAATTGTAGAGATGAAATGAAGCTTATTTTTTATCCGAATCGACTCTTTAACCACGTTCCATGGAGTAACATTAAAAATTCCTTCAAATATCTGTCGGTTAATCTCGGTAACAGCCTCGTTAGAATTCGAAAGATCAATTTTTGTATGATCAAGTTCAAATATTGATTTTATGATTCTTTCATAAACAGGATATAGATAACATGAACAGAAAAGTACCGATCTTGTTCCATATTGATATTTCTCGTTTGTACTGAGTTCTTGGAATCTTTTTGCCAAATCAGTATTCCCCCAATTTTCATTGTCATATGATTCTTCGAAATCATTCTCAAAAAATGCAGGTAGTTGATCGTAGTTCGACGATCGAAGTCCGATGTTGATAGCGCCCAAAATAACATAAAGACCGAGGCCACTGAATAAAAAGTTTTCTGTAGAATTTTCGGTTACGTAGAGATGATGAAGAACAGAAAATGTGAATCTGTTAATCGCTTCAACCGACATATTTAGTATAAGTTATCCAATTAATTTATACCGCATCATTAATTTGAGTAATAATCAAAATAATATTAAACAATAAATTCATGGTATATATAATTGTATAAGTCAGTTTCTTATAATCAGAATTGATTTCCTTAATTAAAATCGATTAAATTTCGCATTTATCTTATGATAAATTGATCATTAATGAATGATTCACATATTACTTAAAAACGATTAAATCGTTTGATCGTTTATTAGAGACCAAAATGATACAGTTACTATAAGTCAGAGAGATAAATATTAAGGTGTCATTTTTTGTTACTCATGCGATTTAAAAATCACAAAAAAATTGTGATAATATCCCATGGTGCTAAAATATTAAAAATAATATGATATTTAGTTCATATATTTTTTGATTTTACTTTATTTTGTAAAGTACAATTCGAGTCCAGCCAGAGGTGAACCAACCACCCATCGAGGATCATCCAGTGATCACACTCAAGTTAACTCAGCACTGTTCCGTTAACCTGGATATATAAGATATCTACCCTACTCCCTCTATCCTTCATACGCAGTTGTCTAACCATTAAACGGTATTATAGCATCCTCTCCTAACCGTCATTGTAAGGTAAAAAGCGAGTCGAGTCAGAGTCAAAACAACGACCAAACGATGTTTATAGAGCGATAACCTAACAAGATCACTGACCGCTGTTCCGTTAACCAGAATTTCTACGATATCCTACGATTTTGATTCTTAAAATTTCACGTAATGTGCAGTGACTCAAATTAGTGGTTATCATTTAGGTATTATAGTACTTTTATCTAACATATTCAAGAAATGTATTAATGCATTTATATTCGAATGCAAATCTACGTTTGTTCTTAGTATCATTTACAAAACGAGCCTTTAGTTTTTAGTCGATTTTTTTTTTGCTCTCAGCTGGAGGTATTTAAACCTGCACCGGTACATTTCTGCACGGACTTTACGTCGACCGCGAGTGCGACGGCGTCCACGTACGGTAGGGACGTACTCCGGGGAGGCA
>JWZT01001076.1:260536-274036 GCA_000827895.1 Thelohanellus kitauei | reverse complement strand
CTATTTATACTTTAATCTTTAATGCAAGGTATTCTTCAATTAATCTAACTTTCTCGAAGTCGCAGCCGCCACGGGCGTCCGTCAAAAGGTCTAGTTGAAGATAAGAAGAGCATCTACACAGTGTTTGACACAGATTTAAACATCAGAGCCGGAACATCAATGCTGAATACATCCGTTGTAAAGTTTATAAAGAGGTCTAAAGGGAAATATGAAATATTTATACTGCAGCAATCCTATTTCAATATTTAATGATATTACCAGAAGCATTATTGGATATATGCCCCTTTAACCTTTACCGCCTCTAAGGATAAATGTTAAATAAATTTTGACAATATTACATTTAACAATGATTTAGGGATTATTTTACGTAAATCTACATTGCGTTATCTTATTCTCATCAGTAATTGTCGATTTATCTTGATTTTTACCTCCGTGTTACAAATTATCAATGGGAATAAAGAGAATTCTGATTCTAACGCCTATGAGAGCTATGTCAAATTTGAATTGAGAGATGACCTGTTGTATGGCTGCTAAAACTGCGTTGATAGATTTTCACATTGTTTTATATTTATGTATTTCATAGTTATACCAACAGCTACATCAAGTGTTTCTATTCGCAATCTGTCATCAACTGTCATGGGTATTCTCGGCCAACTAGTAATTTAATCTCCAATATAGATGGGATTTATCGTAGATATCCGATGATTTATTATGTGACCCTAATTATTTAATGATGTTTTGTGATCAGAAAATGGAATCACCTGTAAAAATATTATAGAATGTGTACTATTAGGTTCTATCACCAAAAGATTATATCGAAAGACAACCATTTAACAAAATCAAATATCTGTGATAATGATTTTGGGTCTCCGATATTAAAGTTGGAACCTAAAAAGTTGAAATATTTGTTAAGGTAGTCATCTTATTTTGGCCGATTTCAGGAATGGCTTTTGATTTTGGTTTAAAAATATAAAAAACATTACTAAATAGTAAACAGTTAAAATTTGAGATTATAATATTATAGCCCTGGTAAGTTAATTATAATGCATGGCAAGGCGGCTCATACTGTACTTATGGAATTAAAAATGATCACTCAAAAATTCTGTTGTCAAACAAAATAATACGTAAATTCTTAAATTCTGACAAGTTTTTAAGTAGTTAAAATGGTAAATCGTGATATTCTTCAAGAAAACTAAAAGCCTTTGATAGTCCAGACCAGCCTTTATACCAGATTGTGTAATAATTTTTCGTTTTAAAATTAAAAACCTTTAAACCTCCATTTAAAGTTTTTGGAAATTGTACCTGAACCTCTTACACACAAGCCGGTAGGTAGTTCGGCTGGAGCGGTAATGGCCATTATATACCAACGATGTAATAATCTAAAAAAGTCGTTCCGATTCTCCGAAACTCTCTTCGCGGTTCCTAGCATCACCCTAGTTTGTCATTCTGGCCGTTATATAAAAACAATATTAAGTTCTTTAATGGTTCATCGATTGAATTTTCACCTTGTATTCTAGTTTGAATAAACCCGAGACGCTGCTAACTCTCCACCTTTGCCATCAGTGGAAAATCTATTGCCTAATCTATTAATCACGGGGATGGACGATGTTAACGAAAAACAATAATCATACGAAAATTCCCTGATGTCGAAATAGTACGAGTGTGATATTAACTGATTCTTCCATTTTAATAACTTGAGAGCATAATGTTTGAATGAAATAGGCGGTAGTTTATCCACAATTAAACGCGATGTCATATAGCAAGAAAAATGTTTATATATATCTGAGGCATCAATCATAGTGTCTTGAGTTAGACAGTGGCAAAATAATTTTGCAAGAAAATGGCGCAGTTTCTTTAAAATGCTGAAAGTATGATAAGCCTAAACATCCAAAGAATAGTTAACAGCTTTCCAATGTCGTTTTCTGCATTAAATCAGAAATATAATTTATTAACGTTTAAGAAACAGAAGTGAAATCTAAAAATAGATTAAGAAGGAGCATGAAAATATATTTATGACTGAATTTCTGACATCCGTTGCTAAACCTAACATACTTTTCTGTACATGAAACAAACTTTAAGGTGGACCTAAATGCTCGTCGATCATATGAGAATCCTGAAGCTCATGTAAGGAAGGTGTTCAAAGATTTAATTGCTTAGACTGTATTGTGTTTCTCAAGATTGTTCATCGGTGAAGAAAAAGACCTCTCTATACACATCCCACTGAAAATCTAGAGGAATTATTGATTTTTTAACTGTGGGTGTTTCTGCTTAATATTTTAAATGAAAACATAGATTTGACGTAATCTTCTGTTAAAGATCAATTATAAACTATTTGGACTTTATTTCTGGATGCATATTTAATACTAGTTTTTGATTTTAAATTATCATGGAACGACATTATTTGTCTGAAATAAGGATATAAAATTATTCATCTTCACAAAAATTCAATTGGTGTCAAATGCCTTCATCAATGGCGGCTTCACTAATCAAAGCTTTGTATTAAATCTGTAGTCTATTCAGAGTTGTGTCAACTACATCAAATTATGTAGATACATTGACATTTGTGAAAAGTATCACCTATTTTTAATTAAAATGATAAGATCGGATTCTGATGAATTGGCACATGATATATGTTCATGAAGAAATGAATAAAAAACTTTGGATAATACTATCGAATCGTTGGATTATACCTAACTCAACGGACTTCATCATTTAAACAATTTTATTCATTACCAAAGCACCTATTTTGTCAAATAAAATAATGTATATCTGATAAGTAGGCATGCAAATGGAGAGCTTTAAAATTTTGATTGATATCTTCATGAAAGGGTCGCCAATTGTAAAGAGGAAAACATCGATTGAAAATACCAAAATTAAAAGACACTATTGGTGACTATTTTGCAGATGTTATCCAAATCATGGAAGCCTTACATGAGATTAGGACTTGGAATAATAAGGCTAAACAATTCAATGAACATGAAGGAAACATAAGCTAACTGTAGTACATTAAAGGAATTTATAAGAAAAATGTAGATTAGAACAGAACCTCATCCATAAGTTTCCTTTGAAACGTACCATCGCTGATATCGGCCATCGAAATAAAAAAAATATTACAAATGTCATCTCTATTGATCGGATCCAACTAAACTCATGCTAACTCAGCAATCAACGGATTTAATGTATCTACTTATTAAAGTATGATTATCAATAAGCTATTGGTTGTCTCAATTAATTTAAAAATTGATTAAAAATCCTGTGTTCATAGCTGGGTATCTTTACCCGCGTAATCCTCGGAACGATACTAGGTGATACTTTAAGAAGTACCTGTTTACAAACCTATGTTTATAAATCAGAGAATTACTGGAATGAAACAATTTAATTATTTATTAACATTGTCGACATTAATATTTTGGAAATGTGAACAAAGAATGATAATTCAACTTTATCACGGTGATGGTATTGGATCAAAAATAGATTTTTTTAGATTGGACCAAGAACCAATCTTAGATATTTTCATTGTAACTAGTTCAAGGTTTAGTTTATTTGGCATTGCCATCATTGTTTTGTATTTTTACGTCTCAGAGAATTACACAAACCATCAGTAATCTTCAGACATAATAATTATTTAAAATCTTAACACCTCAAATAATGGTAATAAGCGATTAGAAGCATATCGATATGGAATTAAATTCATAATTAATATGTCAAATCAAACACCTTCTCTTTCATACCTGTTCACGCAATTATTAAATCGCTGGCAAAGATATTGTAAATATGATAAATTTTACAAAACAGTCAAAATATACCGATATATATTTGAGGACATATAGCGGATAGCTTTGAAGTATAATTATTGAATTTACAATTAAAATTATACTCTGTAATAAAACATGCATTTATAAATATTTTAACATTCAGACTCGTTTATTATGTGTTGTCATTCAAAATTTCAGAGATTTTGTAAAAAATATAAATTAACAATTTTTTTAAAAACTTTCAATAACTGAAGATTTATTAATCTCAATTGTGAAAATAAGAAATATTAAATTTGAATTTATGCCCTCGGTATTGTCGATCATCATGGATGTCTTTGAGGTAAAAAAAGAATATTTAATCAAAATAGTATATCGGGTAAACATTCTCCTTTCGATAGTAAAACTTTTTTAACTTTTGACATTATTATATTTGATAAAACTATCACTGCAATGATCTCAGCGGCTATTACCTAGATCTCATTCAAAGATTTTGAAAGATGTTTATCGTGAATCGAAACTCTTTTTTGAACAGAACATATGTGAATCTACGCTAAAATTATTTATAATGGTTTTTCAGCAAAAAACGGAACTTCAGGACAACTCATATCCAACTTCTGAATGAAATCTGATGTTGCAAATAATAAAGTAAATATGAGATGATAAATCTATCTTGATAACTATAAGCAGTTAGTTGAATCTATGCTACATTCGGAATATTCACGACTGCGGTATAATGCATGGATCTTTCTGGAGGATATTTAACCAAACACAGAAACAGTCCGTTAAAGTTAAATACATCAGGTTGTGAGACGGATTCCTCATCCATGTTTCCAGTCGATTTATCTGCAATTACACCATATTCATCAATTGTTAGACTTATTACTTGTACTAAATTTCCGATGAATAAATTTTGATCCATTATCTCTCTTAAATCACACTGATTTCGCACAAAGATTTCTGTGATTCCAATATTGATTTATGTTTGAACTAAACCATTTTGACTCCGTATTTTGAATTTAGGTATCATCAAATAAACGTATCTCATGAAAGAATCATCTAAATATCTTTTCATTGTTCTAAACTTAATAAAAATAACAATAATACGTTCAACACTTTAATCACATCCTCGACTCTGTGGCCTTGTTATGGGAGTATAAATGCAGAATATAACATAGGATCCATGAAACGTTTGAAAATAATTTTTAAGTTATGCGCATTCGAATCTTAGATTCTGTAATCACATCCATGATTCATCATCTGAACGGCCAAATAATCACCTTTTGTCGTCATGAAACACATCCGAACTGCACGTAAGACTAAATCCGTCTTTCCAATCTGCACGTAAATATAATGTATTGATAAACATTATAATATTGTTGCGTAACATTGATTCATTCACGATGTCATAATTAGATCGATCATACATACATAGAGCAATCCTATCATTGACTTTCCTTACGGACTGGGACTGATTGGAATAATCCTCAACGATACCAATAAGATGAAAAACAATTTTGAACAATTTCAACCGTGTGGATTTAGGTAACAGCAGATAATTGCTGATCTCATGTTCATTGTATATATTTCTATTTTCCTAAGAGAAATCCATTTTTTGGCGAATTCAGATGATCTCAAATTTTCATTATCCATTATTTCCTTGAAATCTTCGCCTTAAAAATGAAACAGTTCTTCGTAGCTTATTCCTACGAGTCGGAAGTTGATAGTCTGCAAGGTTGAACATACAGGCCAAGGCCATTTAACGCAGCATATCATGTGGCATTCTGAGACACATAAAGATGAATGAGGACATTTGCTGTAAATCTATCTTTCAGTTCTGCTTACATATACATAAGTAATTAAACGATCAAATGATGCGTGACAGATAATTTAAATATTATCCTAAATTAAGCAAAATGAATTTAATATATGCTCTAATGAAATTACTCAATTTCAGAGAATTTGAACAGTTTATCCAGTGATTAATTGTTCATTTTTTTTGACAATAATTTTCGTTGATTATCGTAGTAATTCTATAAATTATATCTCAAGAATATAAAAATAATTTATACTTCATAGCGCAGCCTAGCCAAATTTTTCGTGATGGTAGACACACATTTTAAAGTAGAAAATTCCTTGATGGCTGCGGATCATATCGTATAAATTCGAATCATGAGAATAAACATGACAGTGATAACTTAATAATATCAATCAAAATATCATAAAATACCTAAATCTCACATTTATGTATTTTCGCATGCGCTTCTGCGACATTTTGCAGGTCTTATAAGGTTGAATGTTGCTCGCTCAGCATATTTTGTGCAGCCAATGTTAAGCGGTTGTTAAAGAGAAAATGACAAGAGCATTGGTGTATCTCTAGTGATTTGAAACTCGTGTTACATATCTGCCCTTTTCAATGTACTGATGATGGGTTATCCGAACTTTCGTTGCTTTCATTGTCTGCATAAATTTCAACTTTCTCACCTTAAGAGCTTTAAAATCCTGTTATTAATTATTTGCCACTTCAATCTTTCGTGATGGATAGCACAGGTTTAATATCTCTGTTGTTTTGAAATATGTATCATCGTTATTAAAGCCATCCATTTCTTTAACTGTGGATCATATTTAGCCATAAGTGATGACGGATATACGCGTATTGCTTGTCCCTGTTGACAATAGGTTCTTTCATTTTTGGTCAAATTGTAGTAAATCCAGTTACTGCACCTGTTTTTTGGTTGTTTTGGCTGGATGGATTCAAAATTAAGACTTTTTACCAATTAACCAGCCATAATATGAATATTCGTTTCCATACTGCCAATCAATGTTATTCGAATTATCTTTTAGCAAAAATAACCAAATTCATGAAAACGAGTAGATTTTAATCTTTTCGTTTATCATGGAAATATATAAATGTTTTTCACAGTTCCACAACTTATTCAATATCATACTAATTTCATGAGGTATTGCGCTCTTTCCCTCCATATTCATAAGTAGTTAGCCATTAGGGAGCTGCAGAGAGGGCATTGAGACGCCTTGCTGATTTTATTAACTTCCAGTGTTTCGTCAATGGGGTCAAATAAAGGAGATTCTTATTATTCTATCGTGACTTGAACATTTGCATTTCGATAACCAAATCCACACAAAAAAAGGAACATCAAGATGCTCGGATATATTAAGGTTCTTTAATCAGTCAAATTATATTATACGGTCTATATTATGAAAAAATATATTAAAATGAAAATATTATAGTTTCCTGAATAGATTTTTTGAACGGGGCCTGGAAATCTAGGTGTCGATTGTCCAAAGTCATCTCGAATTGTTATAAATAATAAATGAGCTCTATATTCTTAATGATTGAGAAAATAATGAGGGATGATCTTATCGGTTTTTTTAATGATATTAGGCTAAACTACAAAAATTTTTCTACCTGCATGAGTTTTTTCCCTAAACGCTCATCGAAAAATATGTACATATGAATCTAGATTCAATTTATTTGGTTTCACGAGCCTAACTTTTTAAACAAATATTGGTAATCTTTGGCTCGCTAGCTTAACACTCCCCCCCCCCCCCCCCTATCGTGCTTTTTTATCGAATTCTTGAATAAAACGAAATATATTTTCTAAATGGGATAAAATGATTATTCAAGGAGGCATCGCTTATTAGTAAAATGCGTAAAGCACAAACAGGAACCTCTATACATTTACTTGTACTTGTCCAGTTTGATCAGATTAGGTTAAATGGGCAAAATGTTTGACATAAAAATTATTTGTTGCAGTGATATTAAGCGTCGTCATTAATTATCTATTACTCCTTAAATGCTAACGAGTTATTTTATAAATTTTGTACATTATTAAATGATCCTGTGTGAAGCGGCGGATAAAGTTAGGTTAAAATATCGCAGAAAATTCTATCAAAAACAGAAGAATAGAGGGTGTAGATTCATTTGGAACAATGATATATTTGATTTTAATTCTTTTAAGGATTGGGAATTTCGAATTTGGCAAATAAATTAAGATTAAAAAAAATTTTATTTAATCGATATATTTAAAAATAAAATCCGGCCATGTTTTTAAAGCCAAATTTTTTTCAAGGCCACTACTCATATTAAAATGGAAATAGAGTGTGTACCAAATATAAAGAGTAAATGTGACTGTGAGAAGTTTTCAGGGTCATTATTAATATACATCCCCAATTACCAAGATGCGTATGGAACGACAGTTTATAAAATATCGAGATAGTTGGTTTCCCAGCTGTGAATCTAAAGCATTCTTATCTACACACCGAGCCTAGTCAATGCTTTCATGAGATGTAATTTATTGCAACATATTTAAGATTATATTGATTCAAATGTTTGTTTCTTATTTCAGGGCCTGTATTTTTGTTTGCATGAAATATGGATAAAATCTCCAAGTATATTTAGAATGGTTATCTCTTAGATAGCACAAGAATTAGCGGATCGTTTCACCTAAATATCTAAATTAAATTAAAGTGTCCATCCTCACCCAATCCTCCTATGCCTCTGCACTCAAGAGTTACGATGCCATAGGGGCAATCGTGGGCAGAGATGTAGAAATAAAATTGTTCATGCTAGATAAAAGAGTATGGTACATTAGAAAGTCAAAATTTTATTAATATTAAAATACGCAATCGATAGTAAAGGTTCCTGTATTGTTATAGTAATTTTGGAGCCATGATTATGTTGTGGATTCCTTTCTTCATGATTTATGAAACGAATCAGTGAAAAACCTGAAGAACTATATTACAATACAACCATTGGAACACAAAAATCAGTAATTCGAATCTAGGACACTTTAAAAAACTAATTATAGCTTCCGCAAATACAAATAACTGATGTATCAAGCTCTAAAATTGGATAAATATTTTATCGCAAATCTCTACCTAATGTGTCTCGTTACGTTTTACTTAATAAATATTCGAGCAAACCAGAAATCTTCACAGATCTTAGAAGTCTAAAATATTTTGCTGTGCAAATCTATCAAATATCATGAAGTAGTGGACAACTATTGATGAAAATCAAGTAAAAATCATTGGATAAAATACATTCAAACAAAACATCTGGGTTGTTAAGATTGCTAATGTTGAAAGTCGTCTGTGATGTTTTACAGATGTAATTACCAGTTTAAATTACACCGTGTGAATAAACTTGATGCTAGAAAAGGAGTTGATTACCCCCCACCTTATTTTGTTTTCATGGACTCAAAAAAAACGAGTTGTATTTATTTATTAAATTGTTGTAAATGCATAAATTCAATTTTTCTAAATTTTTTGAGTAAATCTACACACGATCCTGTTAATATTTTCAGCAATTCTTTTATACAGGCAATAGCCCTCGGTGTCAGAACTACCAAAATATGTATCATACTATTTACAAATGAAGTATATTTACAGCCAATACGAGGTAATAATGTTTAAAATTTATCCATCATACCTCCATATTACGCACACCGGTTAGTTAAGATTACACGCTCGTTATCGAGACAACATTTCCAAAATAACGACTGAAACGTTACGCTTGGGCTACCATCATGTTTTTTGACCATAAACATTGTTTAAATCCTATGAACAGTGTCATTATCTATAATGATAGGATCATGAGTCAGTAAAATGAATGAATTTTTGATGATGGACCATATAGTAAGAATTCTTATGGAGCTTAAAATGCGACCATGATCATATTGGTTATTTGGTGATAATTCCTTATAATGGTCAGATGAAGATAAAAAGGTGATCAAATTCTATCATCCACCGACCTGAAAATCTAACCAATCAATCTTCTCTTAATTTTGAGAAATCTCTATTTTTGGCCATGTCGTTAAAATCGGTCTCTTTTCGGTGATAAGATGAAACCCAGATATCGTGGTATATAATACTGATGCAATATTTTCATGATCTGAAGAATATTGTTTGAACACTTATAATGCCATCAATCCTACAAAAGAAAAGCATGATGGATAATGCTAATGTAGTGATTAATAAATGTTGACACTTAGCTGAAAGATTTGTCTGTTAAAATTTGTCTACTTCTAATATTTTCGCTGAGAAGGTAATATTGAAACGAAAATGATTGAACTTCTTGTGATCATATAGATGGTCTGGCCTAAAAAATTCAATTATATTACAATGTATTGACTGTCTCCAATATATGGGTTCGGTATTACTCTTTATGATTAATATTGTTTTATCTAGTGTACAATACATTACATTTATTTTACCGCATGCGTCATATCTGTCAGAACATTGATTTATCACTTAATTTTCATCTAGTAGGAACGAGTTAACCGAAATCTATTCTTTAGAGAATTTATGAATTTAGCCCTGCTTATTCTTTTTTGAATTAAACTTTCGGGTGATGTCAGCGTGTTAACGATCTCGCATTCTATAAATTATCACAAAAAGAACTCTAACTGGATATTTTTCGAGTTAATTCTGATCTAAGGCGTTTATATCTCTCTAATAGTAAATTTATCTGTAAAATATACAATAAATGTTCAAGATAAAAATTTGATTACTATTGTTAATCATCCGCTTTTGAAATTTTTCACCATATTTAAAATAGATCTCAAAGATCAATTTTTAATTAAAAAATCAAAGATTTACCAATCACAATAAATAGGCGAAATATTTTCTCTGATTTTTATTTGAAATAATATTGATCACACTCGAGCTAAATAGAACGAGTCCGTTCGAGATATTAAGAATGAAAAATTAAATTGGTGTTGTAATTCTAAATTCTTCTAACACTAGAAATAAATCCTGGACCTGGGCATGAGTTGATCCTATTGTGATATATGAATCATCAACAACAAGATATGTGACCTGCGTTATGGTTCCGATGAAACATTATTATTTTTTCACCTTTCGGAAAGGAACATGATCTCGATCAAACATGTATGTGATTCCAAAGTTCTCCAATATATTAACCATATCTATTTCATATATATACCCGAAGACTCGTTGAAATACGTATTCATTTTATCAATATAAATAAATAATGTAAAATACTTTGAAATTTTTAATCACATCTTGGACGGTATGACCTACGAATGGCAATACGATGGCAAATAATACGAATAGCCACATCAAACGCAGGAAAAGAATCCGTTCAGCATTGCTTTGAGAAGTGTAAACTTCGTCTATACGTTCTTGATTCATCATCCAAACCACGACTGTTTAGACTTGTTAGTCCATAAAATATTTCATATGAGATTCGAGTAGAGTCGAATTTCGTTCTCAAATCTGCATGAAAGAATATTGTTTGGATAACGATCATCATACTATTACTTTTCATTGACTCATCAAACAATTTCCTCGTATATCAATACTTATCAAACATCCATCATTGATCGCCAGAGGGAAGGCTGTTGGATTCCAAAAATCAACTTGTATCATATCAAGTTTAAACAATGTTATCAAAACTCTTTCATTATTAGTATTAAGAATGCATGAACAGAAAAAAGCAGAATAAGAGGTCGATAATTTCTTCAATAGCATTTTTCTAAGATTATCCCATTTTTTGCAGTTTTAGAATATATCCCAAATTCCGAATCGTGAAATTCCTCGAAATTTTCTCCCGAGAAAGGGATAGCTGTGCGGTGCTTCGTCGTATGAGTTTAAAGTTAAACGCTGCCATGAAAAGATCGAGCCTTAGTCCATTCAATACATCGTTTCTGTTGCATTCTGAGATACATACAGTTTGTTGAGAAGATTTGATTTGTACCTTTAAACCCCTTCGATTTGCGTTCGTTTGAATTAGAAATAATTTATATTAACTAAATTGTTTATATAAAGCTGGTCTAATTTATTGAAAACCAATAGTTCAATCAACAAATAATTATGTCTTTTGTTTCTAAAATTCTCTTTGGCCTCATCTTTTTCTGCCTATAAACATTTTCCAGATGTGCATTTAAAAAATGTACAAACGAAATTTTATCAATTTATTTTCAGGATAGGCGGGGTGGGTAAAAATATCGAATGAGTGGCGAATATTTCTGGTCATTTTTAGTGTGAATTGAGTCACTATGATTTCTAACAACAGGTTCGATCCTTCGTGGGTACATTATGTTTTAGATTTCACATATTATGAGGTTAATGTAATAAAAATAAGCCAAAAATATACCAATGATAATCCACTCAACATACATATTTTCGTTCAAATATATCGAACGAATCATTTTATTGTTCTAATCTACGCGACTGACAACTTGTGTAACATGACATTATAATCAAGGCTTATCAAAATTTTGAATACTGGAAAAATGATGTGTCGGTCGTTTAAAAAAATATTGTATCTATGTGCAATATAACTATAATGATTTGAGATTTCATTAAATCAAGCGTGTGGAATCTCGAAGACCCTTATAGCAATATTCATATCATATTCATTTTTGCGCCATGTTTTTACATCATTGTAAAGCAGCGGTTCTCAACCTTTTTGTACTGCGATAACTTTAATCGCTCTTATTCATTCCATACTGTGTTTCGATCTATCCCCTCCCCCCCCCCCCCCACTTTTAAAATTCTTTTATATGACAGGCGAACCTATCTATACTTTTTCAAATTTAAAAATCATATTTTATGATTTAATCTGATATGCTGGGTTGAGTATAATTTTTAGAAACCGAACATAAATTGAGTCTTGTGTTTAAAAAGGAAACAAAAACTAATTATTATTTTTTGAAAAACTTGTTTCTGATTTAAAATAATTGATATTAAATGTTTATACACGGAATAAAGTTAAATTTGGTATGTTTGCAATTCAATTTGGTTGAATAAAAATTTAGGAAAAAATATCGAAAAACGAATCAAACAATAAATTTGTGTAGTTTTATATAATTTCAATGCTGAATGACCTTGATGGTACAGGGTTTTTAGGTCTGTTTCTGGCTTTCATAATTTCATTTAGTTTTGATTTTTTGAATTTCATTTTAAAAACTATGAAAAATAGCCTTTGGGTCGGCCAAAGAGCGAAAATGTGGAGTTTTGAAGTAAGTCCACATCCGTTAAGTTTTGAGTTGGGCCGCCTCAACACACATTTTTTGACATCGAGTTTTGTGTTAAAAATATTGAATATTGGGGATGCTATAATTTTGTAAAAATCTTCCGAAATCTAATAATCGCACAAATTTGATCCTCCTTTCATAACCAACACATAAATTAAGGATGTTGGAGTCGCATCGCTCATAATGATAATTTAGATTTACCCCCCGCCCCCCCTCCCTTCGCTCCCCATTTTCAAATTTTGCTTGAGGTATTTTTGTATGTAATGTTGTTCTGACATTTTGGTAGGAAGATTTTATTTTATCTATGCCTAAACTGTCTTGAGACGTGTTCCTTCACTGGTCCGAGTGGGGATTTTATTGTTTTCTTGATTGGGATTTTTTTTCACAATTCACCTGCATCTATTTTTTTCTTTGGTTTTAACAGATTAATTCGTGATAACTTTCTAATTGCGGGATGTTTCAATTTTATAAAAATCCGATACTGTAAAGTTCCCATAAATTTATAACAGACCCCACTCTAACCCTATCCTTTAAGTTTAAAACAAAACCCCAGTGTCAAAAATTATGTGTTGACCAGACCTAACCCCAAATTCAACAGATGGTTGCTTACTTAAAAATTAAAACTTTTCTCTTTTTTCAAACCAAAAATTTAGTTCTGGCAAATTTAAAATGAAATTTTCGAAATCGAAACTAAATGAAATTATGAGAGGATGAAACAGACAAGTAAC
>JWZT01001076.1:211321-221846 GCA_000827895.1 Thelohanellus kitauei | reverse complement strand
TAGGTAACGTAACAGCGCTGAGTGGTCGAGTTGGATGACCGCGGGGTGAGCATCGATGAGTCGTGGATTCGACTTCAGTGGACTCATCTTTTACGTTACACTTCATTTTTTAAGTCGATCCCGAAATTCTCATATACATTAATAGTACAAAATTTGATAAACCATATTTGACCTTGAATCGATTGATGTTTGCTAAAACAATGATATCATTAATTGTGAGTCAAACAATGAGGAGTGCATTTCTTTTCGGTTTATTCTTTGACTTTGCTAGAAATTTTGAAATAGTGAATCAACCCTGTGTTTCGAATGGACTATATCGAAAAGTATTCTATGTATGGTAGAGGTTTTTAAGTTTCCTCGATCCAGCATAAATCAAAATTGAAATCAGTAACTAAGTGATTCGAATGGCGTCCAAACATTTGTTTCATTCGCTTTCTTACTCTGATTGGTGTTTGATAAAAAACAATGTTTTTCACTTTGTAAACTCTTAAAACCATCCGAATGACCTGTAAATTAAAAAAAGATGACAAATAAAGGTAAATTACTTCGCTCGTCCCATTATTTGTTAATTTGTGCGAACTTTTATTTAATTGATTGCAAAGATCAATAAATTGTTTGCACGGGTTATTAAGTAGGGTGCAATGATTATTAAATAGATCGAAAACCCCTATTATAAAGCATTGGAAGACCTTTTAGAGCGTTACAGTGAAGATAGCTATTTCCTAGATCGTTTCAAATTTTCAACCAGTTTAGAAACAAATACACAACAGAGAATAATCAATATATTTTGATAAAGATTTCTTGTAAAAATACATTTAATGAATTCAAAGAGGTATATCTGTGATCTTTTTAATCAAAATTAGTGTTAAGAACAAAGTAAAGGTATTATCCATTTGAAATTCAAATATGTCCCAAAGTCGGATATCAATATTCAGTATTTTGAACGAATATATATATGTATATATATGCATCTTTCATTAATGAACAAATTGTGGTTTTTTGTCAAAAAATATTGAGATATGAAGATTGGAAGATTTTTTGAAATTTGAAGTAACGTAAGACATCGGTTTAAAAGTAGATAAGTTGGATTACAATAATCGTCGTTTACAAGATTTGTGGTCACGACTATTGGCGACCATTTAAAGATTCAAAGCTTAATCTAAATCTGGTTTATATTCAGACTAGCCAATTACTTTCTTTGGCTAAATTAATTTTCAAGACAATGTTTAAGCGAATTCAACGATAGGTTATTAAATTAAAAGGCTATCATCTGATACAAGATATATCTAAGAACCTGTTGGTTTCCACGTTTTGATGATATGAATTCATCTAAATAGTATAACAATAATAGATATCGAGATAATTGAAAAAAAATCAAAGAGTTGCTATTAAAGAAATCGAAATAACCCCACGCCTGGCTACCCTCCCACCCTTCCCTAGCAGTTTTGGTCATTCATCAACTATGAATCTGAGATTGGCATTCAACATATTAGCTAAGCTAAATATTATCTAAAAGGATATAATCAACTCAAGTTTATTAAGCCAGCTTTAATTGGATGTTATAATAAAAAATCTTACACAACAACTATTTCTACGCAGACTCAAACCATCGCCACAAAATTAATCCATCGATCAAAAAATGGATTCGATATAGCGTTTCGAACACTATTTGTTGAATTTATCGATATGATCTTCGTTAACGTTATATAAATACATTTCGAATCTTACCAGCTCGAAGTCGTCGCTAAATGTCGTACTTTGTTATTTTAAAATTGGCGTAGTGATCAAAATGGCTATTTATCTAAGAAAACAATATTTTTGGCACAAAGAATTCAAAAACTCGATTAATTGGTTTTACACAAGAAACTGGGGGTCTAAAACGAACGGTCTTAATCTAACTTGGTAAATATCTCATTTATGCCTATGGTTCGATGTTTATATTATATGAAATACGATCTAGATGTCGCGGTAATAAGGAGCATGAAATAACAATGTGGGAGCTCTGTGAGGAAAAATGACGATTTCCCACGACATATGTTATAATTTCAACAGATAAATTTTTATGATCAGCTGATAGAGACATTCTATATGATTATATAATATGATGTATATTACGCATGCAAATATTCTTTGTAAGTGTGTTGTATAAATATCATCCAATATGTCATCTCATAAGTTTGAAATCTCATTGATTCTGACATTTAACCATAAATATATGATTTAAAATATTTTGGACGGTTAAAATATTAAATATCTATCGTCGTTAAAGATTTTTAGATTTAACAGATTCAATTTTCTATTTCTGACTGTATAACAAAATTCCTGGCTGTTTTTATTTTCCAATTTTGTAGATAGAGAGACAAAACGACCATGTCGGACATCCGAATTCGAAATGAATATATTCGATCGTATGATCTTAATGAATGGTTCGATGAACCTGCGTGTACAAATAACACAAATCTGTTAATATTAATCTATCGTATCATATAAAAGGTCTTACATATTTTCTGTCTGATAAAAAATATATCCATGGTTCATATCAGCGACATGATTCCTTGTTCGAAAAATCAAGAATATTATAACGAGTACTGATGATAACGTAAATACTAAAGTAAGGATTCGATGACACAGATTCCTCCATCAGTCAGTTCATTGCGTGTCCCCTCTTCCTATAATTTTGAAGATGATGTATCAAGAGTATATGAAGGTATTCAGGATGAATTATTAAGGTTCTTTCTGGTCTTTCATCGATATCTGTGTCAGAAGACCGGCCAATCATCGTGTTTGTTTGAAGGAAGTGTTATTGAATAATGATAAACTCATTTGGGCTCCTCGATTCGAACCATATTTTTTCAGCCGTTTTCCAATCAAAAACGTGGAATATTTTGTGTTCAATGCTCTATTACGATCTGAAGCTGAATTAGATGCTTTTTTGATTCACGAAGCGTTAGAACATCATCCGGAGGAGACTGAAGACTCTTATGATTCTGTATGACGTCATATTTTATCAGATCGAACATTTGTGTGATGAAACGGAAATATCTACTAATTATTTGAACATTCTCCGTGATATCCTATGCACTCGATCATATAAGGTACTCCTAATTTGACTGTAGCAAATTATGGAAATCGAAAACATGTATCTTTATGGTAAATATTTATGATAAAAGCCTATGACGTCAATTTGATTGATGATATCAAATCAAAGTTGGCAAATGACGTCTCAAGATTTTTTATCTCGATTCTTAACGTAAATCTGATAATAATTTAGTCTCCAAGAAGTACAAATTCGTTCTTTCAATCCAATATAATCGATATTATCCCTCCTGACTATTTCACAGATGTAAAATACTCATAATATAGATCGATTTTTATCGTAGAAACAAAGGAAAATTAATTGATGCGATTTCTACAACGAGTTTTGACGATATACGAAAGGTGTGCGAACATTTAAAGGTATTCATTTATGATTATCTGAAAAATGGTGTTTCCGTAATTTCTTTATTAAAACATTCAAATGGGTCTCGATTGAAAAAGTCAATACAGGCAGTTTGTAAGTGTTTTATATGAATCAGGCTATTATTCCTATGACGCCTACTCATTTTTTGCGATCCGACTGTGGAAATGCCTCACAAAGATGGATATCTTAGGCGTAATTTCAATAATATTCTGTCGCGCAGAGGTAATACCTAAAATATAATCAGATTGACCTCAAAAATATCATTGATCAATATGAAATACTATATGGAGGGAGTCTAAAACAGTCCCTGAAAATATTATTCATGAATCACGAAGATATCTTCACGCGGATTATCGCTCCAATTTGTGGGATAGACTTCGATGATGAAATATAAACATTTTATTTATTTTGAATAATTATTGCTGGTTTTATGATATTGGTCTCAGAGGTGTTCAAAGTAATTGGGGTTAATTCTTAACTGACTTTATTTTACAACGTGTTTAACATCATTCTGTTTGCACCATTTCGAAATGTGCCAGACTATCACTGATTAAACACTCACCCCGATTCAGTCGCACCTATTGGGATGCAACACCGGTGTAAGATTCGTATTCCAGGAGGCGGAATTTTTGCTCTCGGTTTTTCAACAATGTCATAAAATAATTGAATGTCAAAACTGAGTAAACATTTTTCGATTTATGTTTATACTTAGAATTTTATATCTTAAGAAGGCGAGAGCAGCGTGGCCAGTTATACATCATGAGATATCTGTACTTAAAGGAGATCGAATGCAGACCTGGCAACGAGTATCTAGATCATGGATGTGCAAAATCCTCTTTATGGCGGCCAGATATGAAAAAATGAAGTCACTGTCTGGCCGGATTAACCAATTAATGCCTTAAACATGTATTAATCCATTAAAGGTGCAATGAATAACCTGTATTTAATTTATTCTTTAAATATAGAGACCTAATCATATCTAAAGAATTAAACATTCAAACTTCAATAAATACTAAAGTTAACGAGATATTTGTGGTCGATGTAAATTATCCTAAAGTTTTTTGATGTAGAAATTCTCAGAAAAGATTGGACGTGAATATCAGTTAAATTGGAACGTAGTATAATCTTTTTTATGTTTATGGGAGAAAATATTTGTTACCAGATGTAAATAGACGTGAACAGAAAAATTAGTTTAAATGCCATCGTTCTCAAGTAGCAAAATTTGGGCTCATTGAATGACGGTTAAAATATTTCAATGTTTTCTGATTGGAATTTTTCTTTGAGGGAAGAAACACGTGATAGATCAATTAGTTCTAGTTGTAAAACACCTAGTGCCTTTTCTAAATCACTTGTAAGGGTTGATTACAAGGTATCAAACTCAGCAGAACGTTTTTGGGAACTCTCCAAAACGTAGAGTAAATTCATTATCTAAGATACAGATATCATATTGATATATTTTTCAGTGGACTTAATTTAAGGTGCTACAGGTTTTGGTGTTTGATAGTGCGTTGTGATATTCTGACGGAGCTGCCTAATAAACAGTTTTAGCTTCACCTATAATGCCTTTGCGCTTGAGTAAATTTCATTGACAAAAATGAAATTATTTTGAAGTTTATTTTTAAGCCCTTTCATGTGTTGATAGAGATCAACTGCACAACACCAGATCTGACAGCAGCTTTGATTCTCTGAGTGTAGTATATTCTGTAGATTTTCCTTTCGTTTTAAAAAAAAATAAAATTTTCCTTTTCAGATACCAGACCGGTATCAGAACTTTTCCAAAACGCAATCAGTGTACAGCAATATACACAAAAACATTCAATGTGATCATACCCTCAATCTTAAAAAATTCTTATAAACTGTCTGACATTAAGACCACTTGTTCTGATAAAATTAATAATTTGCACAAATGGATCCGTGGCCTGTTTCTATGAGCACACCTTTCCAAAAACATCCTGGTGTATTATTCAATGGAACAATATCAATTCCTGGTTGCAATGGACCGCTCGAGTGCTGTCAATAAATCTCTTCAGTAGATATACAATTTTCATATTAATGATAGTGAACCATTTGTCGTAATTTGGGCCAATTTCTGCCATGCTAATTCAAATATGTGCTAACATTTTCACACGTTCGAAAAAATCTTATCCGTTACTTGTGTCTTTCTTTGATTGCATTAACATCGATTCGTCTGTGTTTTCAAATTTTTCTGAAATTAATCTTACTAAGATCAGCCCTCTTACAGTGTCATTGATGTCATGGCTATAATATGATACCATGGAAAAGAGCTGAAATGATAATCCAAGCCTTTTCGTCTGTGATTTCTGATTTTATTCAATCGCTGCAATGACGCGAGAAACGGTTTGTATCGAGAAGCTGACTTCATGGAAATTTATTTATGTTCTGGGAAGACTTGATCTACTATACCCAGAATGTATTTATTGATCAAATTACCACCACAGAACGATTTGATGTGCTTAACAATGTTTTATGCGCATACAAAGCTTGCCACAAAAGCATGTTTCTGAGGTAATTTGTCTTACGGATGAAATCATCCAGCTCACAATCTTTCCATCCGGTTATTTACTCCTATTGTCGTTTTCTCTTGATAAGCTACAGCCACACTCTGCATCTTTCGTTATACAATAGAGGTAAATGTTGTACTCTTTTAACATGGAAAAACCGTCAATGCATAATAAACATACTAATTTTTAGTCAACAATGTGTAAAACATTCCTTTACATTAAATCTTGGTTGTTTTTAGTTTGCGTTCGTTTAAATTTAGAGTATATCATCATAATCGTATCATTAATTTTGTTAGCGAGAGTCGCATATTGAAAAAGTTATTTTGGGTTAGTGCTTAGTTTTCAAACACTGAATTTGACAGGTGCAATAAGAAAGTAGTTTTTGATTATGTCAGGGTATTGTCGAGGGCCATCTCGCCATACATTTTCAAAAACTGTTCTAAGTATGACACAATTTCGTAGCGGCTGTATGTTACCAATCCCTGTTCTTGAGATTAGATATTATTTGCAGTTGTGTCTTCATTTTGTCGAGCATATTTCCAATACAGTCTCGCATGTGATATTCTAAGTTGATGTTTTCAGAGTTCGAAAATAAACATTGAACACCAGGTTGTCTTTCTGGCTGCAAGCATAAATACAATAACTGCTGTGAATGTTTTTGCTAGATAAATTGAAGAAACTCTCATGTATATTCATAATTAATTAAGTATGCTCTTTGAGTTTGCATGTAAATTTTGGATATCCCACTTAAAATTAATAAATGAAAACAGTAATGTTAACAGTCCTCTGTTTACATGACAATTTAAAAACAGGAAAATCGAAGATGTATGTATATTCGATGATATATACTATTGTCATTCATAGGTTGTGGTAAGTTCCATCAAACACCATTTTGTACAGCATGTTTTCCAACGCCGTTTGATTAACAGATTTCCAGAAAGTAATCTCTACATTAAAGAATAGTGGGAATTAAAAGAGAAACTCTAAGTTGTTTCTTCCTTCTTAGAGTTATTGGTTAGTTAATGGCTAAATAACTTTACTTAGATTGACTGGCAATTATTTTTTTGGTTATTAACATTTATCGTACAAAATGTTCACTTTTGCGGTATGGATATATATAAGTTCCGAGATGTATTTGTTTTAAACGTGATATGCATAAATATTCGATCTTTTAGGGTCTAGACCAGTGGTTCCCAAGCTTTACACGCTGCGAGAAATTTAATCTAGTTTCGAAAGAACAACGAGCAATATCCTTATTAAATTCGTCGATTATATTACACTCCTTTATAAATCGATTTTATTTTATGATATAAGATTGAAAGAACATATCATAAATGAGTTCTAAAAACTGTTAAGAATGTGATATTTTAATGATTCGTAATATTCAGGTTATTGAGCTATGATACAGGCTTAAAATGTCCAAGCACAACTGTATAGTTCCCAATATCACAAACTCAGAGAGGCTACAATATGTTTCTCAGGAATGTTATTTGATTTTTATATTTTCATGTCAGGCAATGAGACATCTGTAGTATGAATACTGTCAAAAAAAAACCTTTTTTTTGAGAAAACGAAAGAATGTGTTGAAACTTCTCTGCAAGTGCTTTCGGCAACAGTGACATCATTTGGTCAGGTGAAGGGTAAAAATAGGTTTCTATAAATATTTTTATTTGGAGGCAATTCCATTTCATAGCAATAACCGGTAAATAAAGCCCTTGATCTCATTTGAAGTTCAATGTCTTGTGAAATAATAAAGTATAAAATAAAGAATAAAATCATCGTTATCTTTTAAATATTTTGTTAAATATGACTAATAAACTTGAATTAAATGTTCAAATTTAGCCTGTACAGTAATGCGTCAATTATTCCAGGTCACGTAGCTTCAGCGACCGAAACGAGTTCAAAAGTTTATTCAGGTAGCTATCCGATAAACTGATAGGTTCGTTTTGAATGCTTTACATCGTCACAAAATTTGCGAATAGATATTTTTTTCACGAGCCTTCACATGTCAAAAATTTAAATGAGATATCTTAAACAAATGCAATTACATTAAACCAGTCGTAATTAAATATATATTCTCGTTGTGTTTGAAATTCATTCGTTTTTGAAAGAATCAGATACTATTATTCAAGGTATATAAAAGGAGATATAAACTTTTCTTTAATTAGCAATCTGACATAACAGTGTAGTCGTTGTCTATGGCATTTCTCTTATATATCGAATAGAAAAGGCCTTAACACTCGTCACTTCGGAGCCTTATTTTCGAAACATTTTTAACATATTTAAAAAAACATAAATTACATTTTGAAGATTTAAGGTTTTCAACTTAAAAGCAAGTGTGGTGAATAATGTCACCATGTATCTTTATTTGGTTATGTATAAACTGTCATAATAATGCCAGATATTGAGCTCAATTATTATATTTGATAATTATAGCCCGATCTGTGCATATAATAACCAATTTTATACAATATATGTTTTGGGTCTCCCCCAAAAAATTTTAAAGTTTCAAAATGATCGCTTTACTTTGGTAGTCAAAATTCCATATTTTAATTTAAGACGTTCTTCAATAATATAACATTTTTACGATTATTGTTAAAACAAAAACTGACATCTGATCTTCCAAATAAATGTTGGATTTTTCATTTGTTTAGAATGAAAACTATCAAAAAATTTTGATATTGTCATCTAATGGACGATGAAAATCGAAAACTAGAGATTCAACCTGTCTAATCATTGAATAAAAGGATCAGAAAAATATTTTGAGATATTTTGTCACAAATCATTCCAGTACAAATGTAATGAGCCTCCGTTATTACTACTTCTATTCATGTAAATGATTCCCTTCTAGGTTCAAATATAGGAATAAATCAATAATACTCCATGACATAACTTATGCTATTTTTGTTGGGGCTGGTATTTAATGACCGGTGAGTTGACAGTGAAACGTGTTTTTTATATATTAGCCAGTTCATTTTTTCACAATTGACCGGATATTAAAAATTTACAAATTCATGCATTATATTTCGTTGAGATTCGGCCGTGACTGTTGATTGATTTCGAATTCGTCCAGAGTCGCCGGTTCTCTAATAATTCATCGAATTTTATTGAAGACGTTGGATCGGGAAAATTACAATAATAATTATAGTTAGTCCAGTATATGTTCGACGGTTATACAATTAGAAATCGCGGATTCTATGTTATTTGGGATCTTTACGACAATGGTATGCGAAATCAATTCCATCTTTAAGCCGATTGAGTGCAATCGATTTTTTTCGTTTTTTTTTGTCGACTGAATTCGGGCAGATATTTCCATTGATTTAAATTATTTTGTATCTGATAAAAAATGCTGTTGAAGAAATAATTTTATGCTCTGCCAAATAAAGTTATTTCAGTTACCGAACATTTACGGAATTTCATTTCAAATCATCTATGGCAGAAAATATTACATACCTATTACACTCAATAAACGTATTGACGGTGTTAATTACTCCCACCGATTTCCTAAACTTCTACAATTATTTTGAGTTTTACAGTTGAAGATATGTAACATGAAAACATATCATTGACTAATTGTTATACCATTCTCGTTTCAAAATGTCCGACTTTTTGATGTGAACATTCAAAAGTTTCTTATTTTGTAGTTATATTATAAAAAAAGATAATGCAATTTAGAAAGATTCTATCTTTAAGTCTTGAAAATATGCGGTTAGATTTTAGAGTCTAATATGCATACGTCTATTGAGATTGGCTTGTCTAACAGCAAAAATCTCTCTACCATTTATCATTTACTTTCTGAAAATACAAAACACCAAATGGAACTTTTGAATGTCGTCATCGGGAAGTCAGCCATCTTGAACAGAAAATGGTGTATTTTAATTTTCATAATTCAGCTTTTTTTCATCAAAATTTAATAAAAGAGGTAAAAAAAATTCATTTCTGTCTATTTTCTAACGGAATTGCAAGCATTACTAAATGCAATATACGAGCTAAAGTATATCCTAATGTTCGGTATTGAAATGTCTCTAAATATTGTATTTTATGTGGATTAGAAACTCGAAATCCATCAATCAAGTAAACGGGTTAAAAATGAATTCAGGTGTAATCATATAAGTATCATTCGATTCTGAAATGAATTCACCGAAAACTAAACCTGCACGTTCAATCATTGTGTCAATCTTCTTTTTTTTTGATTATTGGAACTCATATTCTCATAAATTAGTAATTTTTCCAGTATTCAAATATAATTTAACCGCCAAATTACCTCACTGGATTACAGCTGTAAATTTTTATAATATGACAAAAATGGTGGGGGTTAGAGAGTAGCACATTAATTTGTAGACTATTATGAGAACGGGAAATATATGACGTTTGTCGACAAATTTATCGAAGAATTAGATAATACACGAATTATAAAACACGACCTAAGACAGTAATCGTATAAACGCAGTGGAGTAATTAGTGCATGTTTTAAATATATAAAATTATATTAAGAATATGAGCTATGTGAGTAAATTTTTCCTTAAGCTGATGGGCTTGCAGC
>JWZT01001076.1:199865-210070 GCA_000827895.1 Thelohanellus kitauei | reverse complement strand
TTAAGAATATGAGCTATGTGAGTAAATTTTTCCTTAAGCTGATGGGCTTGCAGCACCCGATACGAACTGAAAAAATGTAAGTTGATTAAAATAGGTTGAATAATACAGCAATTTTAATGTAATTTTTGATTTTTGTAAACTTTCAAGGTAATTCAAATCATTATTAAATATATCGAAAGTCCCTATTTCAATCCAGTTAAGTAATCTCATCAGAATATATGATGATGATGTAAAAATATCCTTTTTATGACGAATTCTAATAAATCAATTATATAAATTTGAATATAACAGTAACAAATCTTAAATATTATTAAGGTAAAATATCAAAGAAAATATCATATGGTCGATTTGAAATAGGCATTTTGGACACGCACAATAAATATGAAAATAATAGATTAATGTACATGTTTACTATAAATATTCACACGGTGGAAAATGTTAAATTTTGGGATTTGAAAACCATAGAAAATATTATATGTAGGATTCAAGTGATTATGAACAAATCAAAGCAGGCCCTATAAGCAGCTTTAATGATTTTTTGAGTATGAATGTAGGGTATACTTCACTTACTGTAACTGCTAGGGGGGCATGCGCTCAACCTGCTGCTTAATCATGGATTTCGATATCAATACTCCAATTGTTTACGACGCCTTTCAATTGAATTGGATTTTTAAAGCATGAGGGAATTCTACCAGAAGATATGTTCAATGTATAATTGTCCCAAAAAATGGTTAAATATCAAAGAAATGATATATCCGACAAGTTATAGATTTTAACCTTATTTAATAAACTGTAGCATCATTATTAGATAAATTTTATCTGTAATATATGCGATATGAGGAAATCAAAAATGATCTTTTGAGATGAGTCATTAATTAATAGGACCATTTGTAGGGGAGTCTAAAATGGCTATTGTAAAATTTCTGTGGGTTTCTCGTATGTGGTCCTACAATCGAATCCTGATAGCCTCATTTCTGTTGATATTGCCAACGACATTGGTAAAAATGAGTAAATCTTTTAGAAATGTTTAGTTTAGGATAACTTTTAGACGTGTTCATGAAAGTTGTCAACGCTTAACGTAACATTGCTGGGTATTGAGATAATATTTCAAATCGACGAAAAAGTCATTTCGTTAGCCATGCCTAACCGAGGAAGGAAAATGACCATTGAACTTTAGGCCATGATTTACTGAGACCTCAGCGTTGAGTCCTTGGTATGTACGAGGATATGTCAAAATATTGTTCTTGATTAAAATTTAGATTGGTATTGTAATAAGCGTTCGGAACATAAAAGAAGACACTCTCGAACAATTAACAATGAGGTAAGAATCTAATCAATAATTTTGGACATGTTGGGTGAAGATCTATAATTCATACAGATGGATTTGCCTCATACAAGGGTTTGCTTATTAACTAATTTAGGTTTAGAAACTTTGCCAGTCGATAAACCATATGTTAATGAAACTGATCCCCACGGTTTGTTGTTTATAGTAGGTTTTTAAATAACGCATTAGGACTCGATCACTGGTGCCCATACAAATAACTTAGAGGTGTAGTGGGCCTTCGTTTATCAAATAATTTAAAAGTGTGGCAGACAAGGAGTAATTTACAGCAGCAAAAATCTGTATAAAATATTGATAAATAAATATTCAAAAAAAATTTGGCGAGAAAGGTTTGGTAAAGCACCAGAAGATGCCTTCGATAAGATACTTTGTCAAACTGCCGAATACCAGGCTCATGACTAAAATTAAATTGAGTGTTTTTAAGACGTAGATTCGCACGTTCATACAAGCTATCATTATGAAAATTAACAAACGAATTTGAAGTATAAGGAATATAACTATGAATAATATAATCAAAAGAATCAGAAATATCACTCTAAATAAAACATTACAGATACAATGTCAAAAAATCAATTTAATTTCAAAATGAAACTATTCGTATATTTAGGCATGCTACATGTCATGCATGTAAAATTTTTTGAGAATTACACACTATAAGTCATTTTAAATCAAAATAAATTGACCCTTCTGAGCCGTTCTGCGCCCGCGCAAAAAAATTGTACATAAAATGAAGTATACTCGAATGTGATGAATACTTGTCAATTGCTGATAGTCTATTATCATTGATTATCTAATGGTCGTCGGCGATTTCTAATGGGTAATGATGTGAAGTTATTGATCATAATGCCTTGAGAGAATACCTCATGTTTTTTAAATGACGGTGATTGTACATATACAGACCAGGTGTAGGATGGCACAAATAAACACACCATGATGGCACTGTGTCAGTTAGTGAAGACAGTTAAACCTTAATCGAGCATTTAAAGTGTCATATTGTTGCATAAAACGAATATCCTGGAATAGGAGTTTCGTTTTCCGGTTTACTTTTTCAGAAATTTTAATTAATGAAGGTATTAAGGAAATTTTTAGCATTTACGAATATAATATGATTATTTCCATCTATAATTGAATAAATCATTAATTTCTTAAATGTATATATCGAGTTGTTTATTTAATAAATCCAATCATGTTTATTATTGAGCTGGTAATTCCTATTCCAGCATAAATATTCCAAAAAAATCCGTCATTCGATCTGGATAATTTTTAATTTGAAATTGTCAGAATATCAAGCTTACTGGTGTCTATATCAGAATTTATTCGTTGTTAAGTGATTTAAACCGTGTGAATCATAATACTAGAATTTAATTTATTAATCGATGTTTAAACAGGTTGCCCATTTTCAGCATCCTTTAACCAGAATCATTCGAGAATTTTCAATAAACCTCCATTATATGACCAATATAAGAAACTACCATACATATCAATAGATTGGAATATTTAATAATGATTTATCAAGTAATCAAAATTGATGAGCAAATATTTGCCAGACGGAATTTATCTTGTCAATTCTAAGTAAATTATTTGAAAAAAATACACAATGATAATTTTTATAATATATTTTTTATCGGCGGAAATGAGTAAAAATTTTCAAATCCATTCGTTCAACATCACGTAAATGATAATGGATATAAATTGAAAGAGTGGGTCCAATTTTTATCGGACAAACAATAAATTATTATGCATAGCGTTATAGACAATGATGGACCAATTTCCTTTCAAATTATAAAGTGATTAGTATATATCAATAGCCCAAATCGATAAATAAGCCAAACTTGTTACTCATGTCATAAGGTTCAAAAGAATCCAATCATTTTACACAAAACACTTTTATTGCAGTTAAAATGTATCTGCTTTTATTGACCAGATAATCAAATTTAATTAAAGTTATCGAGGAAATGGGGTTAACGATGGAAATAAGAATATACTGATCAATGAAATTGCGGCCGTTGGTATAATTAATATACGGTCAACCCTGATTAAGTGCACAGCCTCGAGACCGAGACTGAACGCGCACTTAATCGGAGTCTGCAGATATCCGGAGTAAAAATACAGATGCACATAGAAATAGGACGTAAATTTTGGGTGAACTTTACCGGAGTGTGCGCTTATTCGGAGTTGTTGTAGATACAATCCAAAGAAACTTATATCGGTTACTACTAAAATATAGATTACTCTTTAATATTCAAATCAAAAATTTTAACCAACATGAACAATAATATGATGAGAATCGATTTTTTTTTCCACGAAGAAATGCCTCTTGGGTACCGTAGACCTAGTGGACAGAAATAACGGGGTTGAAGTTTTAGCAGGTGAGAGTTTTGAACTACCCGAGTCGGTTAAGGCTGACTTATGCCAATCTGGGATGCGATTCGGAGGGCGATTGCCTGACATGTACAACATCTCAATTGAGGTCGATGTAAAGTCCGTACAGTAATGTACCGGTAGGGGTTTATATATCTCCTAAGATCGAGGTAAAAAACTATGGATTTTTTCTATTTAGGGAGACATGAAAGTTTTAAGGGGTTGTAAATTAACTTAAAACTGAGAATAGACATTACTGAATGCAAAAATAAAATTTAAGATATATAATAAGTCACTGTGTAAACAATGTGAATAATATCAAACAATATCCTTTAATATTTTCATATTTGACAAAAATAAGCTTAAATTTAACAAGTCAACAAAGTATTAGATTAAAGAGATCTAAAGGATAGGTTAAGGTAACTTTAAAAGAGGATTTTTTATCAAAATCATTTTATTCATTTTTCCCGTGGCGGAATTAATGATAAATCAAATAAATATTACCAGATTTTTATTGAAATTTTCGCACTACTGTTTCTCGATGATTATGTGCATTTTGAGGTTCACAAATCCACAATAGTAGTTCTGAAATCATCTGATTTTGATCCTCAAAATTTTGAGTTAAATTAATTTTTTATCGTAGAACCAATGTTAGCATCTAAATGTTTCTGTAGAATATCAATTCTCAAATAAACGCCTCAAAGATTCGATTTTGTACATATTATATTGGTTAATACAAATTTTTTATATTTTCTGGATTTGTTTTAAAAAATACATGAGTTCTGTAGTCTAGAAATTATATTTCTTTTCCATAAATGGTGAGAATAATATAGTCAAACTTTTTACAAAATTGTAGGGCCGTATAAGTATTCAGCATTGATCTGAATTTTACTATTAAAATTTACCATTTAAGTTTCTGATCTTACGATACTGATTTCGTTAATTAACTAAAATAAATGAAGTTTTTAATCATTACAATTCGAACAATTTACTGCCATTTTTAGGTGTAGGAATTTGAGGCGATTTTTGATCTGAATCAATTATTGCACTTGAATGATTAATGATAAGCATTCATTTGTTAAGAAGAGTTTAACAGATTCTTATTGCTTCATTTTTTAATTGTTTCAATTTATTTTTAATACTATCATTACTATTTGAGTATATTTGTTCCTTTTGAATAAAATGCATAATAAATATATTGAATACGCAAGTTGCACTCGATTTCGCTGATTTTATTCACTTTTGCATTGTTGTTCATGAATATTTTTAAGTAAAATAAATTGATTTAACTAGTTACATATAGAAAACGTTCGATTAGATGTAGAAATTCATATTTTTCAATCGAACATTACTTTGTAATCATAAATTCATAAAATTCAGCCTATGTAACACAAAAAACTAAAGCCTTTTTCCACCGAATTATTAATGTGATAACGAATAAAATATTTGACCAATCTGAAGAATCAAGTATATCTATATCGTTAGTTTCAGAATTTTCACTCATGCGGTTTAAATCTGGATAAAACAAAATCAAACGAAAAACCTTGAAAATTTCACAAAAAATCTGCTCTTTTTAGGCTAATGCATAAAGATTTTACAAAAAATATTCGGAGTTCTCGGCTTTACATCAAAAAAAACATGAATTTAACGTTCTAGTTTATCAATTAAATTACGATTTAATTTAAACATGATTCTATCATTTAAAATGTTTTGAGCATTGTGGAATATTGTCCGTTAGAACAGGGTATCGATACTCATCTATCTTTCTATGAATTCGAAATTTTGGTGTAATCTTAAATCAGATATTTCAAAATAGTCACACAAATAAAAAAGCGACTGATGTCTTAAAAATTAAATATTTTTATTAATATATTTGCTAACATTACACAAAACATAATGCGAAGACCGCTTAGTGGTAATATTACATAATTTTAGTTTTCAGGACGTTATATTTAGAAACAAATAATCACTTACATTTTTCGATTTGTATTAGTAGCTGATAATGTGCAGCGAATCTAACATTACGCACTCAATCTTGTATTATATACATGTGTTATGTGGCGCAAAGTTTTTATTTATATTTCAATAAATAATGATCGTTATGATTCGTTAATTTTTCAAGATCACAATCCTAGGCGTTTACAGTTAGAAAAAATGGATTATCGTAAATTTATTTAAAAATGTATTTATCTTAAAAAATAAATAAATTTCAAAAATGGAGGTTTGAACTTCTTGGAATAGTGTATAAAAATGAATTGCCGAATTCCGATCGGCGATTTTAATTTATTGCTGAAATCCATATTAAATAATTCTGAATTCACATTCTGCAAACACGGGTAAATTTATATAACATTGAACTCAATTCAGAAGAATATAATATATAATATACTCGTGGTAGAATCAAGTTTATTAATATTTTGTAGGGTTCTGGTAATCTTTGGATCGTTAATCAAAATTATTAGAATATCATACCAAGGTAAAAAATCAGTAAAAATCGAATAATTGTACAATTTTATGAGATGTAAAAAATAGTATATTCATGAATATATGTTAAATTATATTTATTCGTTATTTTTTTAACATGTGTTATTTATATCGTCAATTATTGCATCATTCCCTGTGCATAAATGCCAACTTTCCGATGAAAACATTCAAATATTCCGATAATGACTATTTTAATCAGGGCATGATTAATTTTAGAAAGATTCTTGCTTTTAGATCACGGCAAATCATAACAAACTACTACCCCTACTTGAATAGTGAATCTGAAGGTATATTATTAAGACCCGAAAGATAGAACCTTTATAAATTTCATTAACTTTTTTTTGTAAATGTAATGTCGGAACCTTTGAATGTTTTCATAGGAAAATCTGCCTTTTTGTACGGAAAATGTTGTATAAAATTTGAAACTATCATTTGATATTTTTATCTGACAAAAAATTTTGAATGAATTTGCTTTATATTATGTCCAAAATTACCAGTTGTTATAGATAGAAAACTGGTTAATAATTTCGCAAAAATTAGAAAATATGGTGTAACAACACCGATGTACGTTTCCTTACATTATACGGCTATAACATATCGCGCTCATTACACGTTAGGCTCTTACTCATAATATCAAACTCGATTTATAAGTCCTAATATCGAAGCAATTTATTTGATTTACTCTTTTATTAATTGCCAAACACTTACACAAAGTTGATCTTCTCTCATTGTCTACATTCAGAACTCAATTGGCTTGCAGGAAGAAATCGCTAATTAATATATAGTCGTATTTATTTACAGTATAAGACAAACCACATCGATGATATGGTAGTCTTTTCATTAAATAACAAATGCGGAATTTATCCCAAAATTCAAAGAGCCTCTTAATCATTGATCTTTTCTGATAAGGGCCACTTTTTAACATCGTTATTTTAATTGATGATCTGGTCGTATGACCAATTATCAAACATTGTGAATTAAAAAACACTCTGATTTTAGTGTCTATTTGCCATGATATAAAACGCACAATGAACACTTTTTACTGTTATCGATAACATTTTTCCTTTTTTTATCCAGAAATACTTACGACCATCTAACACAATAGGCACCGAGCCCACGCGACCAAATACGAGAGTGTATGTTTAATTGGTCTTGAGAGGTTTATCCATGTCCATGTAATGAGCGAAAAACACAATAAATTTGGATTCTTCAATTGAGAAAGGCAGAATTCCTGCAAATGAATGTTGTAAAGCACTTTTTATGGTAAAGTTCTTTTACCTCCAGTGGTTATAAAAATCTTGTTATCATTAAATATCCCTATTAAAGCATTTTGTTCATTTTTTCTCTTTTAACAGTGTAAATTTGCTAATCATGACGAGACAAGTTTCTAAAAAAATTCTTAGCATTTTGATCCTAAATATAATATTATCAAATGGATATAGTTGTAATCTTGAGTAATACGAAACATCATGAGTCATTATATATCATGTAAAAAAAATAGTCGGTGATAAATTTGAAACAAATTAAAGATCTTTTCATCATTAGACTTATCTTTAAAATTGATTCTATGAGAATGTCTGGAATCTGTTGAAATCGAAAGTATTTAACTTCATGAAAGAGTGTTAAAAAATATATCTAAGAATCAGAGCATATAAATATTCAGTCTAGAATCAAATAGACATGCGTGATTTCTGTTGGCTACAAATCAGTCATTTACTAGTTAAAATGATATTAAAGAGATAAATAAACTCGAAATTGATTATTCTGGATGCTTGGACTAAATATTACAGCTTTTGTCTACATTTGAATAATATAGGCATTAACGAATATAATGAATCAACGATTTATGGATTATGTTGACAAAAACAAATACTATAACATGTATGATTATGGTGGGAATCCACATGTATGTTATTAAATTCAAACCAGATACCAGGCGCAGTTGATATCATTACAGGAGTACAGACAAAGGAGTTAGAAATGGACACATTATTTATTTTAAAAGGTTTTTAGAGAATTCATCGATCGATTAATCCCTACACTTTTTCATGAATCCACTCCTGCTGAACAACTCAACGAACTATATACTTTGCAAACGTTTGCAAGTTATGGGGCGGATTTGGATCTCTTTTTTTATCTTCCATGCCCTGGACCAAGATTATGAAAGCACAGAAACTAGTCCCTCGCTTTTGAATAATTTTGCTAACAATGTTAAGAGAATTTTTCACTTTGAACAATCAAAAATAATCAATCCAATAGTTCTTGACGTCATAACAGAAATACTGTGCACGAGATCTTCTCAGGTATATATATGGTTTAAATCCAGCAAATTCAGCAAATTGTAGACAGAGCTAAAAAAAGTTGAGTCGTTTTTATAAAAGATCACAAAATAGATTTAGTGTCTGTCATTCTGGAAAGATTTGAAGGGCCGATGAAGATATTCTTAGACAAATTGTTCAATGTAAGATTATTACTAATCTGACTCCGAGAAATGAAAATAAGAGCCTTGATCCTAATTATCGGAATGAGATTGATATTGGACTATTTAATGATGTAAATTCGTTAACAAATACAGGAGAATTCAAGCCGAAAAAAGGAAAAGGCATTGATTGATCTCTTTAGCCGATCCAGCTTTTGGGAAATTCGACGCATATGCGAAGAGATACAGGAGGTAAGATTTTTATAACTCTAGCAACATAACGTATCTATTTTAGATATATTAAACCCATCCAAATGTTCAAATTTCAACCAATGCGCAAAAGCGATATGTAAGACTATGGTTAGATAGGTCATTATTCTCTGAATTCTAATGATTTTTTTGCGCAAAGATTTAAGGAGCATATTGTCAACAAAAATTTTTATGGGGTAATGCGCATTATTATGTCACGTGTAGATGTATCGTGTTTCATATTATTAGATTGATCTGGAGAATATCTTAGAAGCATATGTCAAGACATATAATACCAATTATCTACCCAAAATTAAGGATGTTTTCAAAGAATGTGATGTAATGTATCTATGTACTGTTCCCCGTCTATTGAAGACCTATTGCCCAACAATAAATTTATGCTCAAAAGATTACATTGACGTGGAATTTGAAACTTAATGTCAAAATTTCAATAATTTATGTTTTGATATTTTTGAACTAAAAAAAATCTTTAAAATAATCCCATTGTTTTAAGATTTCGCGCATGTGTAGATCTGCACACTTTTACCTGTATTTTCAAAATTATAACACAGGTACATTTTTTTAATGCTCGTGCGATGTATAAATTTAGCAAAACTTACAAATATAATTTTTTCAAAATATCTTGAATTTCAATAAACTCAAGTCTGAGTAAAATTGATATCATTTTAAATATTAAATTCCTAAAAAATGCATTTTTTTCAACATATCAAAGACAAACCCGGAAAAGTATTAAATATGGTAATCAAATTTAGAATTAAAATCAGACCATTGTTCATTTAAAATGTCCGAAATTGATTTCAGATATGAAATTAACATTTTTTAGATATTTCCAGGCTATACTTTTGATACAAAATTGCTTTAGCTTCTCATCCAACTAGCACCATCATCTGATATCTGGTTTGAGGCTTATGAAAGACTGAATATTGAATGATTTCCATTTAGCTCATCATTTCATACTTTGAAACTCGTACATATTTCCAAAAGATCATTGAGAGTAATTTTTGATTTAAAAACACATTTTCAGGACTTGGACAACGTTCATAATAATTAAGAATTTTAATGACGTAACATACTTTTAAATTCAAATTACTCGTCACATTTAAATCGATTCTAGCTGCTTTTCCAGAGTTAATAGATTAATATACACTTAGGCATGAATATCCTTACCCTAAATCCTCTCTATGCAATATCACAATTTTCTAAAATTTGTCAGACAACGATTCATATGATCATAAATCTCCATCAAGGCGATTTGAATCAATACTTTGGCTTTAAAATTATTTATAAAAATTTTAATTGTTTTTGTAAAAAATAGTTCTTTTGGATATA